>JAEANM010022356.1:0-11624 GCA_017656035.1 Myanophis thanlyinensis
CTCTCCTTTCCTCTCCTCTCCTCTCCTCTACTCTCCTCTCCTCTCCTCTCCGAAATTTGAAGGCACTGAATCACTTTATTGTGCCCCTTACTGTGGCTAAGATTGAGAGGAATTCTTGCATTCAAAAATGGACCATTTTTGCACCAAATTTAGGCTACGCAAAAATGCACCCTTTGAGCTGGAAAAAATTAAAGGCTGTGGATTGCCTACACCAGTGATGGCGAACCTTTTAGAGAATGAGTGTCCAAACTGTAAATCTTTCTCTCTTGCATGTGCGCATGTGCACACTGCAGAGACCTGAAGACCAGCTGGCTGGTGGGAAGTGGGGAATTTTGACACTGGCAGCTCTGCAAGAGACACGATCTATTTTCTTTCACGAGCTTCTGTTTCATCGTTTGCAGGAAAACTTCTGTCTCCCTGCAAATGACAGCAAGAAATGTGATGGAGAAACATGGTGGAGCTGAGCTGGGGAGATGGCGCATGTGCCCACAGAGAGGGCTCTGAGTACCACCTCTGGTACGCGTGCCATAGGTTCGCCACCACTGGCCTACATCCAGGAAGCATCTGCAGGTTCTTATCATTCTGATGAAACCAGGGTTGTGGTACAAGGTCTGTCTCTGGGTGAGCATGGTGACACACATAAAAGAAGCAGGGATTATCTGGACAACAAACACTTGAAGATACTGAAGTATCTTTGGAGATGGGAGCCACAGCCAAAGAGTTTGCTGGACTGTTTGACTAATTATGGATTATAATTTTTCAACATGGAATATAAATGAAGCCAGGGTTTCTCAAAAAGAAAAAAGAGGAACCTTTCAATATTTGAGAGGGATTAAAATTCACTGTGAGTTAAAATCTGAAAGAGTATGATTTATCATTAGTATTTAATACCTGATAAATTGTCAAAGATGTGTAATGGTGTCTCAGGCATGTGTTGGAAACATAATTACCTTTGGTGATAGAAGGCTAAGAGTTATTAGAACCAAATGTGTACTTTTATTCAGAGAAGTTTTAAAATAAATATACAATTAAAACTGGAAAATTTTCTTTTAGGTTTAATTGATAAGCAGTTGAAGAAAAAAAATATGGGACTTTGTTTACATATGATAACTTCAGTAAGACTTTTGTATGCCCGGAGATGGAAAGACTTACAAATTCCCACGATGGAAGAATGGATGGTGAATTGGCCAAGATGGCAAAATTATCTTGATTAAAGAAAAGATTATGACTAACTTTGTTTCTATGTGGAAACCCACTTTTGGATTTTTTGCTAGAAACTGAATGGAATTCTAAATTAATTTTAGTAGTTGACGATTAGAATTATTTATGATTACAGAAATACTTAGGATTTTGATCAAAACATTAATGTGTTTTATATTTATATTGTATTAAAATAAGTTGGAGGTTATCCCTTTTCTCTTTCTTTTCTTATTTCTTTGCATTTCCCCCATCTTTATTTTTTCCTCCATAATTCCTTTTTTGGCTTTTTATACTGTGTCTTTTGCAGAAATTTATTAAAGCATTAAAAAAAAAAAAAAGAAATGGATGCTACAATGTTGCTTTCATCAGTCTGATCTCCTTCCCTCACATCACCTCCATGGATGCCACTATCCACTGATTTAAGCAATTGTTGCTGGACAAAGAGGAGTAATCTTTAAATGTCTTTTATGTTCATGATTTGTTTATATTATTTTTACAGAACCTCATACAAGAATCCATGCCGAAAAAATAAAAACATTCTTTAAAAAAATTAAAAGGAAACAAAGTATAATTATATATTTTATAGAACTAATGATTTACAAAAATGGATAAAGAAATTGTTCACTATCTTCCATATACACTGTATGAAATGACTGTACAGCATTATGTGAATCAACTCCATGGTACATAATTATGTACTAACTCCATGGTACATAATATTTCCTGATTTTTGTTGTTTCTTTTTTTCTCCCTGTTCATTTTTTTAAATAGCCAAGTAACAGATGGCCTTAGGTTTTACTAGATGGTGATTAATGAAGGGCTCACTGCTTGCCTATTTCATCTTTTGTACAATGAGTACATTAAAACATAGTTTCTTTTTTTGGAACTTTTAAGTGCATCGCAATTATGTTAAATTTGCTTGGCTCTACCAGGATCCTTTGAAATGAAAATGAAAAAGACGGCAGTAGACACTGGAGTTGATAGGATCTGTGATAGACTGGGTAGTTCAATAGCTCTGTGTTCTGCCTTTGGGATGGCTTCAATATTCTCATTGTTGGTTATTGTCTGTCAATGCAGAGAGAGGACACAAAATTGAAGAGCGTGTCTTTAAAAATTGGAGAAAGATACTGCATATCTGACTACTAACAAATTCAAAACCATAATTTTGTGTGCTAAGTAATGGAATGATTTATTTCCTTTTTCTAGATCAGAGATTTATCATAATAGGTATAAATATGAATGATAATGTATATCACTGTTAAGTACAGTATTAAAAGAAAAGCATAATTTAGCCTAAATTGGCTGGATTCACACATGATTTAGATATAAGGTGGTTTATTGGCTTTTGACTTAGAGTGATAGATGAACAAATCCATTGTGGTTTAATGTGATGTATTAGACACAGGTCATCTTGGCCTAATTGCCTGATTGCCAACTAGGCCACTGAGAAGCATTCAAAGCTTCCTTTAAAAAAGCCAAATAACTCCATCAGTTTTGCTCTGTGCCTTCATTTCCATAACAAATTAAGCCACAATTTCATGAACAAACAAAAGTGGATGGATTCACACATTATAATAAAGCATAGTTTACAAACATACTATGTTTGTAGAACATATTACTTCAGGTCCAAATAAATAACAATGTACCTTATCATATCTGAATGCAATACTTGCAGACAAACACACACTACCATCAGTAGCACCACTTGGGAATTTTAAATCCTTATCTTAATTGTCTTGGTGGGGGAGGAATGAGGATGTATTGTAAACTTTAAACAACCATGTACACTATTTGGAAAATAACTACCAATTTGCTGTAAAAAAATGTCTTTAACATAAAAAGTCCCTATAATTATGAAGACATCCAATTACTGTCACTTTATTCCCACTAGTAACATGAACTTAATCAAATGAGCCTTGGCAACTCTGCAGGTGCCCAGTTCCCATGATTACAAAGCGTTTTCTCAAAAATAAGGAGAAAGTAAGGATCTTGCTCTAGGGAGCAACGTTTAGTCTTAAAAACCATTCAAAATACTATGCAATGGATTTCAGCAGCATATTTTCAACTTTCCATTTCCCATTCAGTGGAGTCCACATGGTGCTTTCTCCAAGCTGTGAATATTCCACATTATTTAACCTTATGGTGACACTTCCCTAACTCATGACTCTCATTCAGTGTTCATTGTCTAAATTATTAGCCCATATAATTTTTACATGTTTCTAGCTGTTTGTCTCTTCAAAAGCAATTAATGAGGATGCATCCATGCCAGGCAAACAGCCTGGTTCCTGGCCCAGCAAATATATAAGCATATGGGCACATTTAAACATGAGTTAGAGCAGCCAACAATTTGATGAGAAAAGAGCAGCTACTTGTGGAACATAAACTGTGGACATGAAAGATGTTGGATTCAACAACAACAGTCTTCCCTTCCCCACTTGCCAAAAGCGTGCGACATGTTTGCTTCAGTTAGAATTGCCTAAAACAACTTTTAAATTCTGAAAGAAGTCTTGGGTTGTGATTCTGTAGAAGTGAAAACTCTATGGAATTCCCAGCTAGGAGAAGACAAAATGAATGACAGCTTGCTGTCAACTGTATTATATCAATGAAGAGGCCTTTTATTTATTGCACGGCCTGATGAAATGAAGACTATAAAGAGCAGGAAAGCTGTGGTATAAAAGAAAAGTGAAACATTGCTTCCCTTTAAAGTAATAAATCTTTCAGAACATGTTTCAGGTAAAAAGAGATTAAAGGTAAATAGGTTGCTTAGTGTGTTCTCTTGAAGCATGGAAAAGCAAAATATATTTATCATAAGTGTGCTTCACACTCAGATTACATCATTGGTAAACTGAAGAAAAGAGACCAAATCAAAAACAAATTAAGAAGTTAATTAACAAAATTCTGCATTTCTCTGTTTTCTTTTCAGGGGTTTTCATTCCAGCATGTCTTCACTGCATATTAAGAAATTCAACACTCATAAAACACAGTTCATACACTGAGCTAGCATTCAGTAAACCTGGGAATATAATATATATTCATTATTTTCCAAGAGACTTTGCTTGTGACTGTGATTTTGAACTTTCTTTGCATGTGTACTTATATGACACTGAGTTAAAGAAATAGCAATAACAATCATAAATGATGCCACATTTTTAATGACTGTCCTTGGCAAAATTATAATTAATACTTTAAAGTTTCTTTGAAGAAAAAAAACCCTATCCTTCCTCTGCATATATTTTATACATCCATATTAATCGAATTTCTAACCTGAAATTGTTGGAATATTACATCTATTAATTTTAGCCATTATGACCTGAATGATGGTAATTATAGTCCAACAAAGTTAGGGACCCAAGGTTAAATAAAGCCATTCTATGGTTATGAATATTATTCACTTGGATTGCTTCTGAGTTACTTCTGAGACTGGGAGCTAGTGTGTGTGTGCATACGTGCGTTCATGTGCTGAGATTTGCTAAGGCAAAAAAAGACAAAACTGTTACATATTATATCTGGTTCAGTAGTTCTTGAAGCCATTTTGTAATAACCTATTGAAAATGTGGGTTGCATTGCAGAAGTTCCTGTTACAAAATATGCTCCTGAACATAAGCAGAGTGCTGAAAGAATGCCAAGTAATTAAGTAGCAGAACATCCCATGGGAGGGAATAAAAGGCTCATAATATACGTGTATTGAAAGTGGCATATGGCCATAGCCAGCTATTAATGAATACTAACAGATGTTCATTAGAGTTACTAAGAAATAAAAAGTCTCTTCTCCATCTGAACCACATCCTGAGGAGAGGAAATCACAAAGCAAGAGAAAAAGGAACAGGCCATTCTCCATTTTCTTATAAACAGAGATTTGGGTAACTAACACTAAACGAGAGAACTGGAGAAACAGATGTGAAATCCCAAAATCTTTGCCTTTATCTATCCCTCCCCAAACAGCTCATATGTACAAAGAGGTGATGGTATCTCTATAGAACTTCAGCATGATCCTTCGGTTGGCAATTGCCATGGTTAACTAACACTCACTGGTAGGTACTTCAGTATGCTTTCTAAGCATTCAGATAGCACGCAGTTCATGCAGGCTTGTACAATACTTCGCATAACACATTAAGGCCTCCTGATATTCATTCTACGGGTTGTTTTTTTGAGGAAGGGAACAGGAATCTCCTTTACCTCTCTCCCTTTGTGGAATAGTTTCTTTATTGTGCTCATTCAGGCAGGCTCCCAGTGTGTGGTGATTCAGCTGGTAATTAAAGATTAGATCCATGCAAGGTACAAGATGGCCTGTGTTTTTGGCGTCATGGGTTGAATAAACGGAACCACTGTGGATTCTAAATCATGAATATCGGCTTAACGCAAAGTGGTTAACCTGGAGTTCCCAGCACCCATCTGCAATCCCCACTAAACCCCTTGGTGGAATTCGGTGGTGAAATAGCTGATTTTGATCAGCATGATTTTGGTTTGGGAATGCATCTGTAATGAGATTTTCAGAGTTCTTTCTGAAGCTATTCATTTGTTATAATTAGTGATAACAGTATGAAAAGCTTTACTTTAGCAGACTGCAGTTATGTCCTTAGGCATTTTTTTTTTTTGCTCCTGTGTGTCCTGATATGTCCTTCTCCTTTCGCTTTTTTCAGTTAATACATAATAAAAATTAGAAGGATTTGTATACATTTCCCCCAAATGGATCAAATACCTCTTATCTGGATATCTAGAATTGCTCATAAAATCAACAACCTTTATATATAGACATAACTTAGAAGGTAAATTCAACAACCAATGTCAATATTGGTAGTATTCAATATTGACAGTAGACGTTATTCTACTATCATGAATAATATAGGGATGAAAATAAAGATAAATCTTTACTGGGATTCTTTTTTCACATTTCTGGATCATCCATCTCCCTCAATGAGGGTTTCATGGATTTTCTTTGCATTTTATTAATGAGTATTTTATTCTTGATTTAAGTATTTGTATCCCACCTATATTATTTTTATAAATAACCTTAAGGTGGAAAACATGTTTAATACTTCTTTCTCCTCACATTTTCCCCCACAACAACAATCCTGTGAGATAAGTTGTGCTGAGAGTGAGTGATTGGTACAAAGCCAGGCACTGGCTTTCATGCTCAAGGTAGGACTAGAACTCACAGTCTCCTAGTTTTAGCTTAGTTTGGCTCTATGATCTCATTAAATATTTTTTTCTTGACATTCAAGAAATATAATACAACCTAATTTCATTCTTAACTTTGTTTAGGAGGCTCTACTGAAAAAGAGGCCTCTGAAGCCATGGCCTTTTGACAAAAAGGAAACATAGGGAATAGAACAATAGAACAAGTCTATGCCTTTAAATATTTGGAGGAAAGTCTGGAGGGCAAAGAGAATGGTCTTGAAAGATAGAGGACAGTGCCACTACCAAGGCAACAAACAGTGGACCTTCAAGTGGACCTTGAGCCCATTCCAAGAAACTAATTTGAGTAAACATCTCAGACAAGCCCCTCTCTAGTTTACACCAAGATAAAATAAGAAGGGGGAAGGGGAAGCACATTCAGACTTTACAATATTCTTTTACAATACAAATAGCTTTGACCTGCATTGGTTTCTTAGACTGGTCTATCTTATAGAACTGGCAGTTTTCTATTTCAGGAAAACTGGATGGCTCACTATGATTATGTCTTCCTGTTGCCATCGAGATCTGCAATAGCTGTGAAATGATTCATTTTTTTTTTTTTTAGAGTTTGAACTAGTACTGGCTGCCTTACAAACACTTCCAAGATAAAGTCTTGGCTTAAATAGGCTTCTCTGCTGGGACAAATTCTCATGAAATAGTTCAGACCAAGCCAGAAATGCGGGGATAGTGAATGCCCTTCTTGAATGAGAAACAGAGATGCTTAAAATTGAGGGCTAGACATGGAGGCTGAAGTTAAACTACTGATTAGACTCGAGTTTTACCCCTCAGATTCACTTCCACTAATAATGGTTGATGGTTTTCTTTGTAGTTGGAATGTCATCATAGAAAAACTAATGATATAGGGCAGGAGTGTCCAACCTTGGCAACTTTATGACTTGTGGACTTTAACTCCCAAAATTTCCTAGCCAGGTATTAAAGTCACCAAGGTTGGACACTGTTGAAATAGGGTTTATATCAGCAGTATTCATATAATCCTTGGGGTATGATTGTGCCAAACATACTGTTCTGCAAAGAATAAATAATATCAGGTTCCAGATGTAACTAAAAAACTGGGGGGGGGGGGGGAACTTTCTGCACATGAAAGTAGAACCTACATGACAAAGTGTTTGTGGAAACAGCCAGCTATCTTTGTCTCTTTTTTATATTTCCAAAACTAAAGAAAGTTTTTTTTTCTAGGCTAGTTGTACTATTCTGCTCTCTGAATTATTACAGGGAAGATATTCTGAGATCTTATCTGAGAAACATATTTGCCCATGAGGAAGTGGCAATATCAAAATGGTAACACTTTCATCTTATCTCTGTTTCCCTCAGCGCTCTGGAGGAACAGAAATTTTTTTAGGTGATTTTACTTTTCTCAGATTTCAAACTGCAGCAAAATATGGTGTAGCAGAAATGAAAATTAGGCAAGGTCATCCAGAGTTATAATTCTGACCACCTAGAAGTTATTCAATGTTCTATTGAATTGCCTTTCACGGTATCTTCTCTTTCTGGTTTTTAGTCACAAGGAAGGGTATGCATCCGGGTCTCAGATCAAATCTTTCATTAGCCTTTGCCTTGGTTTTAATGATAAATTATCCAGTTGCCCTGTTTGTAGTCTATGAAGCTGCATGTGGGAGAGAAACATTTGGTTCATCATGAAAATACATTTATAGCAGTGCCGGTGATCCAGAAATACATAGTTCGTCTTTTTTCATGACCTGTATTCTATTTTGAGAACAGGCTGGACTCTGCCTCCTGTTTCTCCCCCCCCCCCTTCCTTTTTGGAGTTGAAATTGGCTAGTGACTGAAGAATGGACATACATCAATTGTTGATTCAATATCTGTCAGTAGATGGAGCAGTAATTTATTAAACCTGAAGTATGCTGTTTAAGCTATAATTCACCAGAGGGTTTTCAGCAGTTACCAAAATGACCATAAACTTTATCCTCAGATTTAAAGAAGAGTAAGACTATAGGTTTGGTTTATTTTTAATTTCTAATTCCCCCCCCCCCTTACCGTTGAGCACCAATGGCAAAAGAAAAGAAAAGAAAAGAAAAGGAAGTAGAACCTACGTTTAATAATAAATTGATATGATTAAACTTTATTGAATTTGGCAAGGAGCAGAAGGAGAGAAAGATAATGTTGGAAAGCAGGCAAGAAGATAATAGTAGCAAAATGAGATGAAATATAGGGGAAAGTCTAATAGCCAAAAGCCCAGGGAATTAAAAGAAAGTGGCATGACTTAAGGAAACAAACCAGACCTCAGGAGAGAATGTTCCTAGATCCAGACTTAGCATCAATTACAGAAGAAACGAAGCAAGGCAAGATAATCCAGAATTGGCCACCCAAGATGGAGAGGTTTCATTTTCACTATTGGGATAGGTACTCCTCGACTTCCAACCGTTAGTTTACTGACTGTTTGACTGTTCCAACGGCACTAAAAAAAGTGGCTTACAACTGGTCCTCAAATAACAGTTGCGATGCCCCCATGATCTGATATTCAAAATTCGGCTGCTTGGCAACTGGCATCATGGTCATGATGTCCTAGAGTCATGTGATCGCCATCTGCAACCTTCCCAATCAGCTTCCGAGAAGCAAAATCAGTTGGGATTCACTTTAACAACCACATTATCCACTTAACAATGACAGTGACGTCCTTAACAACCATGGCAAAAAAGCTTGTAAAATCCCTTAACAATCAACGGAATGGAAATTGTGTTCCCAACTGTGATTGTGAGTTAAGGATTACCTGTATATACTATTTGATAGTGATCTGAACACAAAGGGACACATTTCTGAATTAAACATACCCTACACTGGAGTAGTTGAAGTCTGAATGTGCACATTCAAGTCCCATTTAAAAAACAACAACCGATAGTTACCAGAGGAAACTGAAGAAGCTTCCTGGATGAGAAGCAAAATGTTTTCAAGAAAAAAAATATAAATGAGGAAGTCCAGTTGCCTTTTGGGAAAAGCAGCTTTGAGACAACCATGACCTGGATAACTGAGAAACTCCATAGATGTATAATTACTTTTTTTCTAAATAATCTGCATTATGCAGGAAAGTCCTGTCTTTACCCTTAGAGTCAACCTGGAGACAAGCCCCATGCTTTCACACAACCATCAAACCAGAGGTAAAATTCAGCAGGTTCTAGCAGGTTTACTACTGGTTTAGAACCGGTAGTAAATTTTCTAAGCAGTTCAGAGAACCAGTTGTTAGAAGAAATCTCCTTTTGTTTTTTTCCACTTTACAGGTTTAATCCTGTAAGGAAGACAGGAAAGAATTCTGGTGTTGTTTCTAGCCTAATCTTTGTTGCCCTGCTTACAGAAACTGCCCACCTAATCATATGACCCCCCCCAGCCACGGCCACCAAGCCACGCCCACAGAACCGGTAGTAAAAGAAATTGAATTCCACCACTGCATTAAACCACTGATAATAAAAATCAGTGTCCTAGCGCTCTTTGACACGACTTGCTAGCCAGGGTCTAGTGGATTTAGCAAATGGATATATAAAGGATGTGAACAGACACCCTTCTCAGCCCAACCTCCATCCCAATGTGTTATAAAAGAAAACAGGAGGAAGGAGCACTAGTAAGTATGCTGCTTTGACCTCCTGAACAAAAAAAGTGGAATATAATTATAATAAATAATTAAATCTTCCACTTGTCCTGATAAGCCATGGTTAGCAAAAAGAAGGAAGCAGATCTTTGCGATGCCTGTAACATCCTGCATTTCCCTCCAAGCTTCCCAGTTCTGCTTTTATAGTATATTCACACAGAAAACCAAACAAATACTTTACAGTTTTTGGCTAATAAGGAGAAGCTAAAAGTAGATAATTTCCTGGAGGGAAATATTATTAATTTAACAGGATAAAAAAGCTTCACTTCAGCCCCTGCCCATCTACTGCTAGCATGGTCATGGAGAAGCGAAGGCATTCTGATGCAGAAACGTTTTACGTTAAGACAGAATTGCTTTATGCCTAATGGGACCTAATAAATGTTCGCACAAGATGAAGCCTTTAAAGTTAAAAGTATTTCATCTGTTGCATATTTTAGAAAGTGCTTTGAGAAGAAATATACTTTAAAATGGCACCATGTGGGAAATACTCTGAAAAGTAATCAACTTCTGAGTGAAATATGATTTACAGCACAGCTAATTCATCATTTCAGTTTCATGGAAATTAAAGCTCAAAATGATTTTACAGAGAGTGAAAAATTCCTCTTGGATAGCTGGTGTTTAGTGGGAGTGTGAAAATCAAATGCTTTCAATTATGAGCCAAAAGGTTCAAATGCTGGTCCCACTCTCTCAAGTTTTCCTCCCTGCTTCCCTTAATTATTGTATTAGAGAAATTATTTCACATTTCCTTTGGCAATATTTTCGTGCTTAAATTTCTGCTAAAGGGGTTGATAGTCGGTACTGTGGGTGATGTTTTGCTATACATTCTTCTGTCACTCTGAGGTTTCCTTAGTTGGCCACTCTTTCCAACTTGGAAGAGTACAGTGGGAGTTTTATTGCACTGGTGTCAAACTTGCCACATCACATTGTTGTCATGTGACGTTTTGCAATGTTTTTCCCATTCGCAGTGCTGGGGTGGGCGTGACCTGTGCATGACACATCCAGCCCTTGGCCCGCCAGTTTGACACCCCTGGATCATGTTATCCTTCCTTGAGATACAAAGCACAAGAAGTCATGGAATCTATAGAACCCTGGAAAGATGATGGTACTATGAAGTTCATAAGGTTGGCCATCTTGTGTTGGAATTCAATTTTGCATGCACCCACTTTCGGCACTTATGAACCTATTGACAACTGAAGGCAATAGATGTAGGGAGAGCGAGCAGAGGATGGTTTTGAATTTTTATCTCCATCTTGTCTAAGTCATACTGCTGGGTCTTAGTGGTTAGACTGACATTTAGGCTTTTCATTCCTGACTTCTTTCCTCTCAGCTCCATTCTCTTTCTAAACTCTGCAGTTTGGATTCTCCCTGACTCACTTTCTCTCCATAATAGAAGAAAGTGCACCATGGAGACAGACCTAGGTCAGGGGTGGGCAATTGTGGCTCTTTTATGACTTGTGGACCTCAAATTCCAGAATCCCTGGGCAAGGCAACCTAAATAAAATGGAGAAAACATTGTGAGGTGTAAGTGTAAGAAACCCTTACACTTCAAAACGTTTCCTCCATTTTATTTAGGTTGCCTTGCCCAGGGATTCTGGGATTTGAAGTCTACAAGTCATAAAAGAGTCACAAT
>JAEANM010022357.1:0-11623 GCA_017656035.1 Myanophis thanlyinensis
GGTATATAATTTAAATTAAATAAATTAAATAAATAATTAAATATATAAGCAGAGGTGAAATTCAGCAGATTCTAGCCTATTTGCTAGAACCGGTAGTTAATTTTGTAAGCAGTTCGAAGAACCCGTTATTAGAAGAAATCTCCTTTTGTTTCTTTCCACTTTACAGGGTTAATCCTGTAAGGAAGGCAGGAAAGGAACATTCTGGTGTTGTTTCTAGCCTAATCTTTTATTGCCCTGCTTACAGAAACTGCCCGCCCAGTCACATGACTCCCCCTAGCCACGCCCACTCAGCCACACCCACAGAACTGGTAGTAAAAAAAATTTGAATTCCACCACTGTATATAAGTCTAAGTGCTATTGCTACAGTTATTTTCCCAAGCTGGCTGGGGAATTCTGGGAGTTGAAATCCAGATATTTAAGGTTGTCAAGTTTGAAAATTACCGATCTCGATCAAAGATAGTTGCAAGTTTTGCACCTTGTGAGACTGTAAGATCTCCAATATGCACTTTTATACATTACCCTGCACATTTTGGACACAACAATATATTCTAAGTGATTTTAAGGTATCTATCAAACCTTGCTATACTAAACTATCCTTTTTCAAACAGGGGAAGAAGGAAAGAAGGTAAACAATAATCAAATCAGGAAGAATAATTTTCCATCAGGGTTTTATAATCTAACTTCTCATTGCCTGGAATCTCACCCTTTGTAAACAAGATCTTCAACAAGCTAGTTTTCAACCTTTTAAAAATCTATTTCTGGGAGTCATTTATATGCAGGCCAATTTTTCATTCATCTCAAATCTGCAGCCAGCATTTTAATGTATGAAGCTTCCATGCTCCATCTCTTTCCCCTGAAGAAAAATAGCTTAATTTCTCCAGCTGATAGATTTGCCTGATCCTTCAAACAGGAGGAAAAGACTCTTGAAAATCGGTCATTGAACTATCCACAGGCATTTTATAATGGCCGTAAATAGGACTATACTGAATAGCTCTCCAGGCCATCTTGAATGGTGTCCTTGACACTGTTATTATTATTATCCTCACCGCAACAAGAAAAGAAAAGACAAGAAAAGAAAAGAAAAACAATACAAATATAAGTACAAGTTCCTCCACTTTGCAATTTGCCTGCCGAATCTTCAAGAATGTTGGTTGTGCCCTCTTTCAATGTTCATGTGTGTTTCCAAGGGTCACCTAAGAAAATCATAGTCCCACTCTTCACTATTATTTATAGAGCCATGAAGCTGAACTGAAACCATTCACCATTTCTCTGGGAAGTTTTTAGCAGTTTTTTTTTTTAAACGGCCCTTTTCTGCTGGTTTTTCAGTTGGCTGCTGAAGTATTCATCTTTTCTTTCCCTTCTCTTGCTTTTGCTCATTTGATCATCACTACCACATCCACATCACTACGTGGTTCGGGAACAGCACCATGCAGGACAGGCAAGCTCTACAGAGCGTGGTGTGTATAGCATAGTGCATCATCCGCACCAAGCTCCCTGAACTGCGCTCCATCTACAACAGACAATTCAAAACTACAGCCAGGAAAATAATGAAGGACCCCAGCCACCCCAACAACAGACTGTTTACCATGATGCGATCAAGAAAGCGCCTCCGCTCCCTGAAAGCCAACACAGAGAGACTAAGGAGAAGCTACTTCCCACAGGCAATACGGACCCTAAACCAAACCATAACAGCCCAGGGATAAAAAGTACTCCCATAATCTACCTCTCTCAACCACTCCCTAACTTATTCTCCCTCCCTGTCTATACCAGGGGCAAAATCCAACCGGTTTTCCTACCAGTTTGGTGCGTGTGCATGTGCGCCAATTGTGCTGCAGCACGGCACTTTAAACAATGTTTAGAGGCTCCAGAGGCAGCGGGGATCATCAAGAAGGCTGCACAGACACTCAAAACAGCTGATTTGGGTAAGTAAAAAATGGAGCACGTATAAGTAAGAATAGGGGCTCGGTCAAGTGGGTGGGGCCAATTTCAAACCTCTACTACCAGTTCTGCCAAACTGGCTAGAACCGGCTGAATTTCACCTCTGGTCTATACTATTCTCTTACCCTACTACCTACGGTCACGAGCGGTCACATACACATTTCACTGCATTTTGTACCATGTATGACTGTGCATGTGATGAATAAAATTTGATTTGATTTGATGTTGATCAGTTCTGGTTGTGATGTCACCACATGGCAGAATCTGATGTATTTTATTCATTTATTTTATTTATTAGAATTTGTCAGACAATAATGAAAACACAAATACAAGAGTAAAAAACAAACAAAACAATACAATAACAGGGACAATAGGCACATTGGTGCACTTATGCACTCCTCCTCTACTGATTCCTTAGGAATGATGTAAGGTCCACAGAAATCAATTTGCAACTGAAACTATGAGAATTTGGCTGAAACCACTGAATCAGGTAGAGCATTCCAGACTTTGACAACTCTATTTAAAAAGTCATATTTTTTGCAGTCAAGTTTGGAACAATTGACATTAAGTTTGAAGCGGTTGTTAGCACACGTATTATTGCGATTAAAACAGAAAAAAATCATTTACATGTCAAACATTACTGTGCATAATTTTATATGCAATACCTGGTCTGACCACAAGCAGCGCAGTTCTAAGTTATCCAAACTGAGAATTTTGAGCCTAATAGCATAGGGAATTTTATTATGTACAGAAGACTGCAAGACTTTTCTCGTGAAATACTTCTGGACCCGCTCAATTGTACTGATACCATAGTGGGCGGGGGGATTCCAAACAGTTGAACAATATTTATAAGCTCTAATTAACAATACAATGTTTCCTCAAAAAAACCTGTGCAAAATGAAGTTAACAACTCTTAATGCTTTTTTTTAGCAATGCTGTTACAATTAACTTTGGAGCAGAGATCGTCAGAGATAAGCACACCTTGGTCCTTGACAGTTTGGTTTAACATGTAGTTGTCAGGCACAAGAAACCAAGAGACAGGATAGACTTTAAAACTACTACAAATTTATTTATTTATTTATTTATTAGTCATATTTATATAATGTATTTCATGTTACCTATACACAAGAATCTGAACTCCTGATGGTCAAGGTAAATCAGTGCTAGATAAGAGTCAACGGAATTCACAGAGGGGCTGAAATCTTGTTTGTCCTAGCTCTAATACTAATTAAATAGCATAAACCAGGCAACTAATGTAAGTCTGTTTTTTCCCCATATATATCATTCTTCCATCTAGTCTATGATTATAGCATAACTGGTACATGTAAATCAAACAGGGCAACATCGAATGACCTTATCAATCCTTAAGAAAACTCTGTCCATAGCCTGAAGGGCTCAAGGTTGACTCAGCCTTCCCTTTTTCTGAGGTCAGTAAAATGGGGACTCTGATTGTTAGGGGAAATAAGCTGATTCTGTAAACTCTTAGAAAGGGCTGAAAAACTCTATGAAGTGGTATATAAGTCTAGGTACATGTGCTATTGCTGTTAGTAAATTACATCCTTCCCAATTACCTCCTTTCTTCCCAACTACCTCCTTTCTTCAATTTATTCCCAACCTGTTTCCTACCCTCCCATTCTGCCCTAACTTCCTGTGGTCGTGAATGGTTGCATAAGCATTTCACTGCCTATCGTACCATGTATGACTGTGCATGTGACCAATAAAATTTGAATTTGAATTTGAATTTGAATTTGAATTCTTCCACCTCCCATATGGCTTCACTTCCAAAACTGGCCTTGAAGTGTTGCATCCTGTCTAGGAGTAGCCTGCTCAGTAGCAATGTCCAAAGTTTCAAACTCTAGCGCTCACAGCAGAGTTTGGCAATCTCAGTGAAAGCAAGGGAGAGCACACCTCCTGGATGTGAATCATTTCAAAACAAACAAGGAAGCAATGCACAAATCAATTCAATTGTCCTAGGATGTGGCAGGCTGGTTTGCAGCCTGTCTCATCTGGGATGTGACAAGACTTTGTGCATTCCATTAAAGCAAGTGACTGCATGCCCATTTGTACCAAGCCGTGGTTTTCTTCATCTGGCAGTTTCTTTGAATCAAAAGTACCAAATCCACCCACCCACCCCAAAAGTACACATATCGTGTCAAGTCTAAAAGGACAATTTTGGACTGGGGTTTTTCTGCTGAAGAATATTGGCCATTATTTAGAGTATTATTTGGGGCCTTTTAACTTTGACACATCTTTTCTTTCTTTTGCAAGGTCGCCGAGTTGGCGAAGTGGGGGTTGGTGAAGACAACTCAGAATTGTTATCTTGTTTGCATTCTTTTAGGTCTAGTTCTCATGGGAAAGTTTCTCTGGGCAGTTGACACCTGTGGTGGGACGTCTCAGGGGAAACATCATAATTCTTTTGAAGTGGTTGGCGAGAAATTAACATGTGATAATTAGTGGGGTGGAATTTTCAGTTTTACTTGAGTGGAGAAAGCCCGAGAATTTCAGATTCAGGATTTCTCCACGACGTACCAGAATAATGTCTTCAATAAAATCTTATTCCTTGGACTTTGTCTCTTTGGAATTCTGACTGCATTGCTGATGTTGTGTGGAACCCTGACATATAGACTGGCTTAATAGCTGTAACTGTGAGACGGATCTTGGAGTCTTAGTGAACAACCAGCTAAATATAAGCCAGCAGTGTGTGGTGGAAGCCCAAAAAAACCAATGCAATCCTTAGGCGCATTAACAGAGGGATTCAATCAAGATCAAGTGAAGTACTGATATCACTCTATAAAGTCTTAGTAAGACTACACCTAGAATACTTTGGTCACCATCCTATAAAAAAGATATTGAGTCTCTAGAAAGAAGTGCAGAGAAGAGCAACCAGGATGATTAGGTGACTGGAGGCTAAAATATATGAAGAATGGTTACAGGAACCGGGCATGGCTAGTCTAGGGAAGAGAAGGACCAGGGGAGACATGAGAGCAGTCTTCCAATATTTGAGGGGCTGCCACAGAGAGAAAGGGGTCAATCTATTTTCCAAAGCACCCAAAGGCCAGACAAAGAACAATGGATGGAAACTGATCAAGAAGAGATTCAGCTTAGAAATAAGGAGAAATTTTCTGACAATGAGAACAATCAACAAATGGAACAGAAGTTGCCTTCAGAAGTTGTGGGAGCATCATCATTGGAGGCTTTCAAGAAGAGACTGGACTGCCATCTGTCAGAAATGGTGTAGGGTCTCCTTCTTGGGTGTGTGGGGGGTGGACTGGATGACCTACAAGGTCCCTTCCAAATCTGTTAATCTGTTAAAAGAAGATGGGACCACATTGGCCCCAGATATTTGTTCCAATATTGAAATGCAGTACGCTCAGACACAAATGTCACCAATAAAAGAGTTTATCCTTCGACCACAGCCACGCGGTGTCGTTTTCACCTCACCTCCATTTGCACACATACCCATTTCCACTCTGAAGCCCACTTTTGCTCTGCTTTTCAAAGAGCAACATTTCAGTCACAAGACAAGTTCATTATTTCCCTGAAACCAGCTGCAGAGATCTGTGCCTTTATCCTCCTTCGCTATGGTCCTTTGCTCCTTTGCAAATTTCAAGAGCTCTTGAGAAGGACATTAGTGCTAATTCTGACAAGTAGGCGATTGTCTCTTAACCTTTCTCAGTCCAATAGTGGCTTTAAGTTTAACTCAGGGAAAGTGCTTGAAAGCATCTATGTTTCCATTGAGCCGGGTGGAAAATCATCATGACGAACCCATTGGAAATAACATTTGGTAGAATAGAATAAAATTATTGGCCGTGTGATTGGTATTTGTCTTCGGTGCATCGGCTCTCAGTGTACATTAAAGGAAATGGTACATACGGCAGGAATCACAAGATACAACACTTAATGATAGTCATGGGGTACAAATAAGCAGTCAAATCATACCAGTCACATGACACCCCCACAGCCATGTCCACCAAGCCACGCCCATAGAACCGGTAGTAAAAAAAAATGGAATTCCACCACTGCTTCCAGTATCCTTTTTGCAGTGGTAAACTTTCTCCATGTGGCTGCAAAAAAATTCTTAATTGAAAGATTTAGGTCAGCGAAGGATCAAAATGAGGTTCTTAAACCTTGCAGAAATTATTTCCTCCTTTTGATACTCTTGAAAATATGGTAGGTGTCAAGATAGTAACAGAGAGAAAACAAGAATGACATGGATTTCAAGAAGGTATATCAGACGGCAGTCTGGAATAAATCCAGAATCTTGAAAATTGAAGGATTTCTTAGCATGAGTGACCTCTTTGAAACACTTTTTAATAGATAACATTCATCAAGAATCATAAGATACAACACTTAATGATAGTCATAGGGTACAAATCAGCAATCAAATCATACTAGGAAACAATAATCAGTATCAATCGTAAGGATACAAGCAACAAGTTATAGTGATAAGTGGGAGGAGACAGGTGATAGGAACGATGAGAAGAATAATAGTAATGCAGACTTAGTAAATAGTTTGACAGTGTTGAGGGAATTATTTGTTTAGCAGAGTGATGGTGTTTGGGAAAAAACTGTTCTTGTGCCTAGTTGTTCTTGTGTGCAGCATGAAACAGATTTTAGAAAGAAGAATATTTATAACTCAGGGTTGTAATGAGCGGTCCTTGGTGGTGTCTGAGCTTGGCTCTTTTCTTGCAGACCTTTCATGGTCCAAATTAGATATTTCATTATCTAGCCTGCTAGAAAACAGCCAAGCTGAGAGAGCACCAAGAACCTCTCAGATATTATAAATAACGTGTGAAGAAGGTAAGCTTTCAAGCAGGAGTCAAGGAAAACTCAGTTGGGTTCACAATGAAATGATAGCAGATTTTCATACTTTTTGGATCAATAGGCAAACTGGTAATTTTTCTCAGGTAAAGGTGCTTTTAAAGGAAAAGTACAGCTTGAAATTTATATAGATAGCTTTTCTGAAATATTAAAAGAAATATTTATTTATGGAAAGAAAATGGAGAAAACAAAAGGATGCACTGGGAAAATTGTGTTTAAAGCACACTTTTGGGGGAATGTGCTCATTAAAAAGCCTACACACGTTATGAAAACTTTAAAAAAAATCTGAGAACAGAAAAGATGTGACTGAATTTAAGACTGGAATAATGAAATAGTTGGGAGAAAATGAAACTAAGAGACTACCCATGTCTTATACTAGGGGTGTCAAACTCAATTTCATTGAAGGCTGCATCAGGGTTGTGCTTGAACTTGGGAGGGTGGGGGGGGGCATGGCCAGGGGGACGTGGCTGGTGCAATGTCACTCATTGAGGCTGTTCGATGTTTTCCTGCAACCAATGGTGAAATTCAATTTTTTTGTACTACCGGTTCTGTGGACATGGCCACAGGATTAAACATCACCAAGCACAGGATTAAACTTCACCAAAGTTACAATGTAATAAGGGGAGAGGCAGTTTCTATGAGGAAGGCAGTAAAGATAAGCTAGAAACAACTGCCTTATTTACAGGATTAACCCTGCAAAGTGGAAAAAAAACAAAAGGAGATTTCTTCTAATAACCGGTTCTCCAAACTGCTTATAATTGTTACCCACCGGTTCTATAGAACTGGTGCAAACCAGCTGAATTTCACCTCTGCCTGCAACCCTTTGCCAGCGAAAATAGAGCTCGGGAAGGCCATGCACGGCCTGCCCGGGCTCCATTTTCTCTGGCAGAGGCACTACAGGCCGGTCTTTTGCTGTTTCTGGGGCAGACCTGGGGGCCGGATCTAAGCACCCCATGGGCTAGATGTGGCCCGCAGGCCTTGAGATTGACACCCCTGTTTTATACAGTATGCTGTCTTCATTTCTACTGTCCCTGACTTTGGTTTACAAATTGTACATGCTATGCCTTTGGTGTATCAAAATCAGTTCTTCTTTTGCAAGTATACATGTGATTCACAGGCTGTTTTCACAATATTTTCATTTCCCTTTATTGCCTCCTTGGAGTGTGTCTCATCTGTTAAATTAACAAGACATGTAAATGTACTTTGCAACAGAATACAAAATGGCCTGGGGAAAAAAGAAGAAGATCTTTTGTCACTCCAAGAGGCATAGTCCTCTCTGGTAGGTTTCTTCCTTAGGTTGCTTTCCGTATTGCTCAACATTTATTCTGCCCTGTATGGCAGAGATCATGTTTCAGATTTAATCCCATTCCAACTCAACCCAAGCTATAAGTGAGTTAATTCAGAAAGAAACCTAAATTGCAGCAAATCTATTTCTAAGCCTTCTGGAAGTTTCAAATGACATTTCAGAAACCCAGTTCTTTCAATAGCATGCCCGTAAATGTTAATACATTTCCTTCACAACATTAGGTGTTTAAGCAAGATGAACCTTTGACAAGGTGCAAAACTGCAGCTAAAAGGATTTTGCATTGCTTGGTGCAGAAGACAAATGCCTTCAAATGGTTACCTCTATATACTACCCATCTCCTTCTCCTTACCATCACCTACATTTCTTCTTTTCTATGGAAATTGTATATATTACTGTATTTTTCAGCATATAAGATGCAACTGGGTATAAGATGCACCTAGATTTAGAAAAGAAAAACAACAAAAAAGTTTTTTGCCTCTGTGCACCCCATTTTTAGGCCTTTTTTGGCCCATTTTCAGGGTTTTTTTTGCACATTTTCAAGGCTCCTTTTGGCCCATTTTTAGGAGGGGTTTCCACCCACTTTTTCTGAAAAAAAAATGGGCCAAAAACAGTCTTAAAATGCCCCCCCAAAAAACCTTGAAAATCAGCTGAAAATAGGCCGGAAAAAGGCCTGAAAAAAGCCCAAAAATAGGACTTGCAGAGGCCAAAAAAACAGCCAGTGAGTGGGCAGGGCTTCAGCAACATTCGGTGTATAAGACACACAGACATTTTCACCCACTTTTGGGGGGAACAAAGTGTGTCCTATATGTCGAAAAATACAGTGTATTTAAAATTGTGGGTATATATTTTAGGGTGGTTTTTTTTAAGAAAAAAGTGTTGGGGTTTTTTCTTGAACAATGTGTAAACGCTCATTCTGAAAAGAATAATTAATTAATTATTGGACTATTAATTAATGGTTGAATTAATTATGAATTCAAGTAGTTGTGTGCCTGCTTCGTGGGAAGAACCTATTATAAAATATCTGGCATCTGACTCTTTGGCTGGGTCCCTCACGCTGTTTGGAACATCTAGAAGATTCCTTCCCTCAGGGAAGGCCACCATGGTGGGGGGAAACGCTTTAGCCTTCGAGTATCATTTATTGTAGCATCAGTATTGCCGTAGACACACACACACAATGGCACTAGGACATCATCTCTCCTCACTCAAAGCATTGAGTTTAAGCACTGATCTTCCAAAGCCCTCTACGGCCTGCTCATTCTGTGAGGTGAGAGGTTGCCTCTAATCTTATATCTCATCTGGCTGGATGAGAGCAGATTGGATGCTTTCAAGGTCATTTGTAAGCATAAAGATTCTCCACATTCAACAGCAGGGGCATCCTACATGTTTACGCTGCACAAAGGCAGTGGTTATAAACTGCAGTTGATGTAGTTGACAACACATTAGATGTAATGGTGTACAATTTTGTTTTCCTAAAAGATTATCTTTGGCTGGGGCAAGGGAGATTTTCAAGTGAGAATGCCTTTGGCCTCCCTCTGCTATGAGCAGTTAAAAGCAGGCCTATCATTTAGACAGAGGGGGGCAAATACTTCCACAGGCACAGAGAACAGCAGCTTCTCCCCAAGGGACTGCCTTGACTTCCTTCACCCATGTATTTCTATCATTTGGGCGGCATGAGGGCAGGTGAAATGGGGAATGTTCTATGAGGTATGGGAAGGGAATCACCTGTCAAGCCAAAATGGACTCTTTGCAGAATTTTGTTTTTCTTTATTCAACTTCTTTTGAAGTTAGTTAGTTTTGTTTCTGGGTTGCCACACTATTCTTTAGAAAACATATATGGGGGTTGGATTTAGATAGTCAGCTGGGAGTCTTATCACTTCAGCATTCTTTCTCACGGGAATCAAGGACATCTGGTCTGCACCTGCAGAGGGATGACCAGAAGATGACCCTTTGATGCCACCCTGCTTGGATTGGAGAAGAGGGTGGCATGCGATGATTTAGGGGAAGAAATGTGGACTTTACTTTGGGTGGAGAAAATGCGGGAAGTCAGATTCGGGTTTTCTCCAGATGTGCCAATATGATGTCAATAAAATCTCATTCTGCATCCTGAGAGTTTTGATTACATTGGGGATGTTACTTGGAACCCTGACATCCTCATCTCCCCCCTTGCTTTTAGCAAAAGCATTGGTAGACCCAGTAAGATGGACTGACACCATTACAAATAGAAGAGGCATTATATAGAAATCAATCTCCATCTAAGCCAGCATTGATGGTGGGGAAAGGGTAGCATTGTAGTCAATCTATGATTTCTCTCAAAGGATGCCCCAATGAGTCATGGGTTGTCCAAAAGTAAAGGTAAAGGTTTCCTCTGTCCAGCCATGTCCAACTCTAGGGGCGGTGCTCATCTCCATTTCTTAGCCACCGTTGACCAAAGACACTTCCGTGGTCATGCGAACAGCACAATTGTGCACCAAAGTGCACAGAACACTGCTACCTTGCCCCTCAAATGGTACCTATTTATCTACTCACATTTGCATGCTTTCAAACTGTTAGGTGGCCAGGAACTGAGGCAAGTCACAGGAACTCACCCTGTCACATGATGGTCAGGTCTCAAACCCTGGCTGTCAGCTTTCCATCTGACAAGCTCACCATCTTTCACCACTGGGCTGCCGCTCCCCCTATTATAGGTTGTCTCATGTTCCCTAAAAATGTTGGGCAATCACACCCAATTGATACATGAGACAAAGCATACAAGAAAAGACAATTCCCACCCTCTCCTTGTTTCTCAGAGAAGCAAAACAGAATTATTAATGTATGTTTTGTTCTTTGAAAACTCTTCAAACTTCACTTTAGTCTTGCTATAAAGAAAGCCGAACTGCCAGAATGCTTAAAGGCATCAAGACCCCTGGATCCATAATCTCTTATTTGGGCTGAAACTCTCAGGTTCAATCTTCCCTCGCCTTTTACTTCTCCTTTAGGTTCACTCTGGCTCTGTTTTTATTTTCTCTGTAGTTGTGCACTGTATCTCCATTTCTTCTGTCTGCTTAAATTACTTGATCTGACACGTCTCCTTTTGTTTTATTTTACACACTTGCACAGCTCTCTCTTTCTCTCTCTCTCTCTTTCTCTCTCTCCAGGACAGCTGCCTCTCATGCTTTCTCTCCTTGATAGTTGACATTGCTTTGGTAGGAGATCACAACACAGGAGAATTCTCTGAGCATCCCTTTGCCTTCATATTCTTTTAAAGGGCTCTGTACCTGAAAAGAAGAGAAGCGGGAAGGGTCACTATTTAAAAGCTATGGATAATGGGCAAAATCCCCTGAAGCAGATTTTAAAGATGTGCAAATGGCCTGAAGGGATGTATTTCGCCCCCTTTCCTTTCTGCAGATAAAAGGCACTCCATCAAGGGGGTGGAATCATATAAGGAAATACCCGTGCTATGAAATGCATATGCACGATAATGACTCTCTTCTGGTTTTTTGAAACGTGCCTCCCAAAGTAAAAGCAAGTTTATGAGAGAAAAGAAAAGAAAAGGAAGGGAAGGGAAAGGGAGGAAGAAAG
>JAEANM010022358.1:0-11623 GCA_017656035.1 Myanophis thanlyinensis
GGATAGCTCCGCCGGTTTCTGCAATAGCGGCAGCCGGCGGAGCTATCCCCCTCGCATGGGGGGGGGGATTTTCAAACCTCCGCCAGCTTCTGAAATAGCGGCAGCCGGTGGAGGAATCCTCCTCGCATGGAGCTGCTGTCGGAGCCGCGGCAAAGCTCCAATAGAGTCACATGCAGCTCCGGAGCCGCGGGTTGCCGACCCCCGCACTAGGAAAATTCTGTTGCTTTTGCATTCTGTCTATGCAAATTGTTACTGTAATTTTAAGTAGACTACTTGTGTAAGTCTTTATTCATACATATTTGAGAATATTCATAATATTTCTTTATGTCTTTCTCTTTTTCCCAATTTTTATGGTTTGTTACTTGTCAAACAAATCTAGGTTCCTAATAGAGGATTAAAAACATCAAAAATACAAGTAAGAATCAATAAAAACTGACCCCACTGGGGTTAAATAGATGCCATAGGTGATAGATAGATAGCATACATTAAAATATGCATGTAAAATATACTGCCTCAATGCCTGAGGAGAAAAAAAAATTAAAGCCTGATAGAATTAGGGTTATCTGAATCTTGGAAGCAGGGAATTGTTATTCACAGGGCAGTCAAATATTGTGCCATGTAGGGCTTTATAGATAATCACCAGCAATTTGGATTGCACTCAGAAATGTACATCAAAGCTAGCAGTGTTACACAGGCCTACTAAGCTATAAAAGATACAACTTGTATTGCTATATTTTTGACTAATTGAAGCTTCCTAGAGGTCTTCAAGGGCAGCCCCATGTAGAGCACATTGTCGTAGGCCAGGTGAGAGGTGATTCAGACATTAGTGACTGAAAGTAAAGCCTCCCAATCCAGAAATATGCACAGTCAGTACATAAGATGAATTTGCACAAAGGCTCTACCAACTATAGCTGCCACTTGCTGTCTGAGCAGGAGCCACAAGAGTGGAGGACTTCGACATTGTGCACTAGTTGTCTAGGGAAGTGCAACCCAGTCCATGATTAACAGTGGAAGCTCTCTAGAACACAGTAGTCCCAAATCCACAGCTACTCAGTTTTGTTAGCGTTGAACCTCAGTCTTTTATTCCCCATCCAGATTTCCACGGATCTTAAATAATGTATTATCTCAAAGCCTTTTATTCGTTATACAACTTTGGATGAAATTTATTTCCAGAAACAACAAAACAAAACTGCTGCAATTTTTTACCATTGTAATGAAACTTGATATAGATCAAAAGATTAATTTTGCACTTTCATTACATTACCACATTCTTTATTCTCTTTTAGGTGTTCGCCCTGAACGTCTTCCCATTTTTGATGAGGAATGTTGGCAGTTGATGGAAGCCTGTTGGGATGGGGACTCTTCTCAGCGCCCACTTTTGGGCATAGTCCAACCTATGTTGCAGGGAATAATGGATAGACTTTGCAAATTGTACTCTGAGCAGTTAAACAAAGGACTTGATGATTCCACTTGAAGACATTGTGAATTTGTTCAGTTATGTGAGAACTCAGTGGCTCTCTGGAACAAACCAGCCAAAAATTGAGGGTTCAGGTGAGATGATTGAAATTCCACCTTTATATAGTAGCCAGAGACTTCTGTTTTCAATATACACTACTAATGTAGCTTGACAGTGCTTCCTTCGTTCTTAAAAATAAACTAGGAGACTGGAAACTTAGACCCCAGTCTGCAAGAGGTTTTACTTATCCGTTCAGGTCAAGACAGAAAGCACTGTTAAGTTCGGAAGTCTGGCAGTCAACACAACTTTATCTTAAGCTATAGTTCCTGCTAACTAGATGCATGTACATCAGCCTTTCTGAATCTCACACATATGAATGTGGATGATTAGAAGAAATAAGATAGTGTCCCTTCCAAAGGGAGGGCAATCTTCTAATTTTTGCAGTGCAGAGAGCTGTGAACTAATTTGGACTCCTGATAATATCTGGTATTTGCACAATGGGATCAAAGCTCCTAATGGGAAAGTCTCACTGCAAGAATATCCCAAAGTATAAGCTCACTGTCATTTATGAACCAAATTGATTTGGGGAAATTGACAAATAGGTGACAATGGCCTTATTATTACCATTACTTTACAAACTTTAAGACAATAGTTCACCCAAAGGTTGTTGATATATTGAAATAAAAAGACAAGTAACAATTATTGTCTGTACCCAATGGACAACCAAATGTTTTTAATCATGGCAGATTTTGCTTTTCTTTTTTCCCTTTGAATCTAAAGAAAGGCAATGACTGTTTTAAACTCTTAATGTCGACTGGCTATTTTAAAACATTTTGTCAGCTTTGTATTTTTAAGTCATTCTTTTGAAGACTATTTAAGAGAAACCTTTCACTTTCTATGGATGTGTTTGACCATCATTTTCTTCTTTGGGCTTTATCATTTAATATTTTCCATGTAATTTATATAAGCCAACACAAAGATTCCTTTTCATTTGTTTATACACATTTAGTTTCATAGGACAATATTTTAAGAACGTGTAGGTTGAAATGCAGTGTGTCTGGCACAGATAGAGAATGGGACCAACTACTAGTGTTCCTTCAGCTGTTTGGAGAATGAGAAATACCATTTTCCTTCATCTGTATACCAGGAGACATATGCTGGTCCCATTGACATAGGACAACCTGTGTGCTGTGTAAACCTAATCATGTTTTCTAGGAGGCACCTTCTCCTGTACAAAGCAGAAATGGGGCCTCTTCCCTACTTATGTAAATCACCAAAAACAAAAGTAGCCCCACTGTGTTGGTAGCAAAATAAACCTTTGTGCGTGTGCAACAAAATCAGATATGTTGTTTTTAAAATGACTGCTTCTTATTTAGTTGAATTTATTGTTCAATTGCAGTCTAAAGTTGTTTTGGCACTTCTGTCCAAAAATTGTAGCATTTGGCATATTTACCCAAATAGGCAGCCATAGCTGTGAACTTTCACAAAAGCACCTTTTCTCGAATAAGAAGTTCTAATATTGCCACAGAGGTATTTTTGGATGACCATTCCAGTCACTTGACAGTATTACTTATTTTATATCTTTTGTTTGTACTATGGTGGCTAGTGATCTTGTTTAGAATTAGAAGCATCTCGGTCAGTATTTTTGGAAGTACAGGAATAGTTTATGTAATATAAAATGAAGGTGTTTGTTTTTGAACACATTGTGCATAGCTTTTACCAATCAGCTACTTTTTCACTGTTTATCTTATGCCTTTAAAATAATAGTCGTCAAACCATGCTCTTTTGTGGCTGTCTACCCCATTGACATAAAATTGGCTGTATCACTTCTCAGTATAAAACATGCATGCACTTTTCTGCTTGGAATATATTTTTATTTGTGCTGTTATCAGCCCTCACAAACAGATGTCATATCTACAAAAACCAGATGAATGTTTTTGTTCCTAAAGATGCTGCTAGTTAATTACATTAGGTTTGGATTTAAAAGATACATTCCATTTCTTATTAGAAAGTTTGTGAGTTTTCCTAGTGTTATTACTACTACTGTAGCATGAGAAATGCAGCATATATTGTAAACACTAAATATTTTCAAAGGTGAAAGTCTAGGAGCAAAATGTGGTATTAATCCATAATATTGCAATGGATGATACCAACTCTCAATGAGTATAAAACCAAGAGTCAAAGATTTGACAAAAGTATAGCATCAGATCTAAAATCTTCCAGTTATGTTTACTTATAACTACTCTCCCTGCTTCCATTAAAACTTGGTTAATTTTATCCCAATTATTCCATACTTAGAATGACACTTTATTTATTGAACTGTACTACAAAAGGTTTACATGTTACTACCAACTGAACAGCTAAAGCAGGTGCTCTGAAAGATTAGGTTGATATGTATGCAGATAAAAGGAAATCCAGCTAGTTTACAAAACAGATATAGCTGCAGAAATTACAGCTGGCAGGATCAAATTATTTACATTGGTGCTAGTAATTGATGCTTCATAGGTGAAACTATCTGAAGTTGTTTCATTGCTTGGATAGTCCGTTTTGATTTGGGAACTGGCCATGTAAGTTCTGGACAAACACTACATAGGAGTTACATGAGCTGCATTTTACCTTATAAAGAAAGCTTGAATACAGGGTAAGGCTGCATTGTAGTGCTGAAGTCCTAGTCTTAGCTTGCTGGTGCATTTCTCCTACCAGTCACATTGCTATTTAAATGGATTGTGGCAACTGACATTTTTTTTTGTATCACCTCAATCTTTTATTGCTTATGGCTTGATTCTGCAATGTACGGTGTTCTAGCTTTTCTAATTAAAAACAAGCTCTACGATTTTAAAAGTTTTATAAGCACTTCCTTTTTGTCAGTTCTTTTTTTTCTTCTGTTCCTTCCCCTCCTGTTATCAGGATTTGGAAAGTCAGGAGAGATACTTGAATCATCATTGTCTTCTTTTTATTTCCAGAGTGATAGGCTTAATGAGAGGAACATCAGCATTGTTTCTTTATTTAATATGTTTTTGTACTGAGCTCCTTTCATTTTTAGAGATGTATATAATGCTGTGTCTATACCCACTCTTTCGTAGTCAGAAGTTATCCTTTTAAAAATATTATTATTGTTTTATTTTTCTCCAGGGAAAGAATAAGAGCATATTTGCATAGGAAACTCCCTTGGGGGGCTTAAATAGCACTGCATTTCTTAACATACTCATTTAGGTCTGTTAAATTGATGGTCAACTGTTAAACTTGATCAGGAGCAGATGAAACAGAGAGTTGTATAGTTCCACTGTAATGCCTGTAGATTTTGTACTACTTTTTATTTTATTTTTTAAAAAAACTGATGTATTATAGTGTTAAAGGCAAGATAACAAACTTACCAATTATATAGGAAAAGTGCAATAACATGGAAATTCAAGATTTAAGGACAAGTATTTTCCTTGCATTGTGTAATACTAATTACTTTTCCACTGCTTCCCCTTCCATAACATGTATTTTAAAACAATGTGAGAATTGGTTAAGACTTCATTTAATGCCATAATGAAGTTGTGTTTTAATAGATGATAGAATGCACTGAAGTGCTATTACATAATAAAGATTTCATTAACATTTTATGTTACTGGTATGGTTTATTCTTTCAATAATTGTTATAGTTTTATCTGTGACATCGCCAGCTGTGGTGAGGAGAGAGACAAATTGCAGTAACACTGATGACTAAATTGACATTTTATTTACTTAAGCTTTGTTACTTCCATTATTAGCATTTTTCTACTTGACTGCTGGTATTGATGTATCTTGTTCCTATGCCTATAACTGTAACAAAGTAGCTATCCTAAATCAATCAATCAATTCTACTTTATATTCTTTCCACTTTTTTATTGTAAGCTTCTTTCCATGATGTCTTCAGGAAGACAGAGTGAAGTCAACTTAGCAAAGATAAGACCCTTCATTAGGACTTATCTTGTGGCAGTAGGGGGGCTAAAGTGCACTTATTTCTTCATCCTTATTGCACCTGCAGATAGGAGACCAAGATCCCTCCTGCCATCCCTACAGGTAGCTGTGAAGAATATTTTCAGGATCTACTAACTAGACAAAGTAGCTCAACTTTGCTCAGAGTTGGATTCCAGCTGGGCAAATTCTTTGGAAGCGACTCAGATATGTTTAAGTCCTATTATCTGGGAGGACTTTGAATTAGCTGGTTGCATGGAAATGGACAAGGTCCTCATGGCTGTAGTTTGGCCAACTGTTTTCTGGACCAACACTTAAGAGTTGAGGCTTCCTGGGAAGTGGATTGTGGCTGGGTGGAAAAAGTGGTTACTGCCTATTTGGAAGAAATGATTCTGCCTATTCTGAAGGACGAGGTGATGTGAACCCTTCTTAAGATGCCATTGGATGAACTGTTTCAGACAATTTTCATCCCGTCTCCGTCCTTCCTTTTTTGGGAAAGTGGAAATGACATTGATGCTGAGCTGCAGAGAGTTCTGGATGAAGCAGATTATCTGGATCTTTTTCAGTCTGATTTAAGCCAGAGTCAAGTACTGTGATGACATTGGAAGGCTTAGGTACAACCATTCTGCCCAATTCCCTCTGGATCTCTCTGATGTTTTCAATATCATTGACTGTGGTAACCTTGGTATCCCAATCAGGCTTTAGGGGCTGGGATTGGGAGGCACTATTTAGCAATGTTTTCCTTTCTTCATGGCCAGTTTCTTGGAGTTGTGGGGAAGACAAGAGTTCAAACCCTAGATCCCTGCAATGTGAGGTGTCTCAGAGCTGTCTCTTCCTTTTTAACATCTATATGAAATCTTAGGTGGTGTCATTTTCCAGCAGGGGGTACGGTATCAGTATGGTGATAATACCCATTTATACCTCACCTCTGGTTGGGCAAGTGATCCTATTGAGGTGCTGACTATATGTCTGGAAGCTGAGGGGGTCTGGATAGGAAGGAACTTATTTGGATTCAACTCTGGAAAAAGGGAGTGGCTTAGCATTTCTGGTCCCAGGGTCTGGTGATATGCCAGCTTTGACTGTGGATAGGGTGACACTTCCTTGGGTGGACAGGGTATGCAATCTGGGAATCCTTCTACACTCACAACTCCTGCTCAATAAACAGGTGACAGCCACTGCTAGAAAAATTCTTGTGTTCCTTTTGCATCTTTGTCTAGATTGGGAGCCTTTTCATGGTCACTGATGCCTTGGTTGCTTCCCATTTGGATTATTGCAACATGGTCTATATGGAGCAGCCCTCGAAGACAATCCAGAAACTATAACAAATCCCAAAGCAGCAGCACAAAGTTTTGGGCAATCCTAGGTTCATCTATTACACCTGTTGCACGAGCTGCATGGGCTCCCAGTTTTTCTGAATGCAATTCAAGGTGCTGGTTATCTACTAAAACTGTTGTGTCTGTTTGATAACTTTGTAGCCTTCAATTGGGTGAAATGGTGCATCATAGAGCAACTATTTTTGAATCAACATACCTCAAGTGGGCTAATTTACAGAATGTGCCCAAAATCAGTCCACCCTCATTTCTGCTTCCCTCTGTCAATTCCCTCTACACAATTGGATGGCAGCAAAGCCCAACAGATGAGTGGCCATTAATTGCTTTGGAACCAAGATGCAGTGATGGCAGTTAAGAGAGAGAAGAATGACTAAATGACTTGGATGCTTGCTGGCAAAGTAGAGATGATTGGGGCAGGTGGGGGGCTGGTGGTTGACGGGTGAGCCCTTTTCCTTGGGGACACATTGAAATGGAAAGTGGGTGTGCAGCTTTTCCTCTGTTCCCCCTCCGCCCCCAGTAAAGTGGCACACAGTTCCCTGGAAGACTAAGCAGAGGGATTAGGCAGCTTCAGTGCTGCTCTCCTGGGAATTATGAGGGGAAGGGGAAGAGTACAAGCCTATATATGGAATGAGGAATATATGGAATCATATATGGAATGAAGAAAGACAAAGAAACGACTTGGATGGCTGACCAGAGGGTAGCAACAGCACAAGCTCTCTTTCTCCCTGGAGGCAGGGACCCTTGGGGACATACTGTAATGGGAAGTGTGGGTGCAGTGGTCTATTCTTTGTTGTCCTCCAAGCAAGGTGGCAGGAAGTTCTACAGGTCAGAGGAGGAGGAGGCTTCACTATGCCATCCATCTCACAAACCAGAGAGATTCTGGGTGGCTTACAAAGGCATAAAAATCTAAATATAAAAGCATTAAAATTAATGGCAAAGGTTAAACATCAAGAACATAGTGAGGAAATACAGGGTAGACTTTTGTTAATAGACTGGATAACCATTTGACTAGGATGGTGTAATGTCTCCTGTTTTTTGCAGAGGGTTGGACTAGAAGACCTCTGAAGTCCCTTCGAGCCTTAGGACTCTTCTGAAGAATGTGAAGGAAAATGACACAAGCCTAAGGTCCCATGAAACACTTCCCTTAAACTATCTTAAGCATACGGTCTAAATTTTTTTAAAGGCTAATTTTTTTTTTGACACACAGATTTAGCATACTAAATTCAAGAGCCAACTAAACTGCTTCCAAAGAGGTGTAACATGGAATTTGAGCTGGGAGCATTGTTTGCTTACAATGCAGATTTTGATACAAAGTTATGTATGAACAGTCCTGATTCTTAAACTACACATGACTGGAAAAGATACCTATTTTTAACACTGAGAAGATCAGTGTAAACCCAAAATAAAGAAATTTTACAACTTTATAAAAGGGAGTATCATATTTTTTTTTATTTAAAACACGATGTGATAAACATTTCATTGTATTTAATTCCCGTTCTCTATCCTCCTTTTGGTAAGTCTAAGATTAATTTATCTGTAATCAAATTGTTTTTGACTCCTAGTGACCATATATATTTTTTCTATCTATATCTATCTATAACCTGTTGAAGTCTCCCAATGGTTTAAGTTAAGCAACATGAGAATTTTTTTAAAAAACAAAATGCCATCCCCTTGCTCCAATATCATTTTCCTGCTTCCAGTATATCTAACTGACCCTGAAAATTATACCATCTGAGGAATATTGTTGGGGGGGGGGAGTTTATGAATTCTGTATAAGAATTCATTACAAATACTTTGATCATTACCCATGAAAGCTTAAGTTGCAACAAATATCTGACACTAAATTTAGCACACTATTTGATTTTGTTTCTCTAGGCATCAGGGAGACTAAAAACCTTCTTATCTTATTTAGATGTCAGCTTCGCAATATCTTGTCCATTGGTTATCGAATAGTCTGCCATGGATATAAGTAATACAGTGGTTCAGGATCTTGCTGTTAATCTGGATAAAGGACCTATATCTGACTTGCTGACAATTGCTTCTATTCCTGCCTGCCTCAAAATCCTCATCAAAACAGCCATTTGTTCAGAAATTCTTGGAACAACCAAATCACAATACGTTTATACATTTGCAATTGTAATTAGTTTTCAGCAGTACTGATTTGGGGTCCTATAGCACAAATATTTAGTTTAGATGATCATACTTTTTGAATTACGAGTTTCACCTGTCTATCACGCTTCTACTATATTCATACAGGTAGTCCGTATTTAACAACTGTCTCATTTTCATAGTTACAATGATGAAGCATTTCATGTTTACAACATTCAAAAATCTGCAATGCAAAGGAAAGCTTAAGTATGATCATAAGCAAAATCATGTTTTCGCTTTGTAACCACTTAATAATTAAGTTGTTGCTGGTATTAATTGTGGTCACTAAAAGAGAACTGTCTATACTCAAGTGAGATTGTTGAGGTCCTGTCCCGATGTTTGGATGCAGTGAGTATATCATCAAAAGAAAATAGGCTTAAACTGAATCCTAAGACAGCTTCCGTTTGCCTCAATGGCCTCAGAGATGATTAGAAACACTAACCCTGACAGAACAGATATATACCGTAATTTATGGGACTGTTACTTGGAATTTCAAGCATCATTACTAGCTTTTTAATAAACATTTATTTAGCATGGCACCCATGACTCCTTTTGAAGTTCAGAAAACCATGTTTTATATTTAGCCAAAGCCATTTTTTTACATGCAAGAACTAGCCTATAAACTAAACAATAGTGAGCATATTATGAAAGTTCTTGAATACATTTACAAGTATTAAGAAACATACAAACTTGGTTGGGAAAGGGGATGATCTAACCCATAAAGTTTCCACTTGTGGAATGTTATCTAAGATCAGTGGTTTTTATTGTCTAATGCTCATATTTAATGTCTTCTGTTTGATTTGTTGCTTTCTGCTGCATCACATATACCAATGCATGTATTATTTCAAAATATGGTTATTCAAAAATGTGAAATATAAATAAATTACGTATAAATAATTTTTTACTTTGACTGAATTACTTGTGATTGATAAGGGCAGAAAAATCATTTTACAAGATTAGTCTCTCAAATTTAGGGATTTAGGTTTTTATCACTTCTACACTAAACTCAATGGGTCCTCCTGGAATTGTAGTTTCTGTTTGGCCATAGGTGGAAATCACAATTATGACATTACCTGGTCCTAGGCTAAATGGATTTGTTACAATGACTCATATCTTGTCCCAACACAGACTACTGCGTTTTTATTCCCCACACACTCATTTTTGAGACCATCTCACCTCGGTCTACCACACAACTTATATATCCCATTCACACCAAATTCAACTTATTTTTATTATAACATAACACGCAATTATCAGCAATCATAAGCTTCCACAATATCAATTCAGTGTTGTTCTTCCTAGCTACTCCCGCAGATACAAGGTCCGCTTTTCGGACCAATTTAGTGTTGATATTTCACAATTATTTTTTGCATTTATCAAATTTACAGACCGCCCCATCTCCCAGAATTAAAACCTACATCTTCTTTCTCCGCATATATTTAACTACATTCTACAAAGTTGGGCAACTTTCATTTACATCTGTGTTGCACCCCTTCCTATTAAGTTTTAGGTAGCTATGATTTATTACCCATGCGTTACTTACGCTTCTTATATTTTAAGGCAAATACTAGGTCCATACATAAATATTCGCTGTTACTGCTCATTAATGACACTTCCTTATAGCGCTTTTCATTAATTAAACTATTAAACAATGGACTGGCTTTCAGCATTATAGCAGTGTCACATGTAGCATTCCCTGCTAAGTCTACATTATTGGCCCGTAAACCACAAGTGTAGCACAACCCCTCTTTTAACCAAAGCATACTCAGCACTGTTCCGCACAAACTAAAATTTCTAATATTGTATAAGAGAATTTACTTGCAAACTGACATGCCCTCCGCCTTTTGCGAATCTGTAGACTCGGAACTCATCTCACCTCACCTTTGTTTCAGCCCGGTTTATATTATTGGATTTTTGTTGAGGCCGGTCTGTCCACGGCGCTGCCTGTTTTCTCCCTACACCCCAAATGGTTTCTCGCCGCGTTGCTCTCCGCTTTTAGGAAATTTGGGATATGAAAACGACGAGGAATTATTTTATTTTGTGTGACGCAGCGAGGAATCGAAGCCGCCAGGAAAGGAAAGAGGAAACGTTTTTTATCAGGCAGAGCTAGGGCGGCAACCCCTTCGGGTGGGTGGGGGGGCTTTGGGTCTTTGCGTCCGAAGCGGGATCGGACGGAAGAAGAGTTGTGAGCAAGATGAACCTGGAGCTGCTCGGTGCGTGGAGGGCGGGGGGGAGAGGAAAGGCGCTTCGATCGTTGCCTTTTATTGGGGGCTGGGAGTGCATGGACGGGGCAGGCGGGGGTAGACGGGTCCGTGGGATAAACCCGGGCGTTTGTGGGCGGTTAAGCAAGGTGGTGTTGGAACTGGCTGGCGGGGAAAGGGCCGCTGGGTTGCTTCTTGGACTGGAACGCGGGAAGCTTCGGGGTTGCGGGGCGAGCATTTCCCCTGGTCCCGTTTGCAAAAAGGGGCCACAGCTGCCCAGCGGTGCGGAAAAAGCGGCGGGACGCTGCCTCCCCGTCGCTTCAAAAACAACAGCCCAAAAGCAAAACCCAAACACACCATTTGTTTTGATTGAATGCAAAAAGAGTCCAGGCAGATTTATGCCGCGGGGCGTCCTATCTCGGACCCGGTTTTCATTTAATTTGGGGGATTGTTATGGATGGTCCAGGCCAGGGGTGGGCAATTACGGCTCCTTCATGACTCGTGGACTTCAACTCCCAGAATTCCTGAGCCAGCATGGTTGGCTC
>JAEANM010022359.1:0-11623 GCA_017656035.1 Myanophis thanlyinensis
TTATAAGTGCCTCAATTTGTTCGGTGAATATGTTGAAAAGTAGTATTTAAGTGTCACTTTCAAGCGTATATAATAAATTTTTTTCCTACATTTTTTTTTTCTATTGCAAAACGTAATCTATTTTGTGGATAGCCCTTGTATTACGCCAAGTTCATATCCAACAAGCTGCTTTGGAGGCTGTGTGTGACTCCCAAAAAGGCGCAGCTGCATAAGATGGTAAGTTTGCACCTCCAAGAGTTTTTGAGGAAATAAAATTAAACTTTTAAAGTTCTGAGCTACATTGGGCACCAGTGATTGTCTTGTCATCGGCAAGTCTAGAACTATCTATCTTGTCACTTTTCTTATTGCAAACAACTATCCAGATATGAACTATTATTTAGTTATGAAAACATATAATCTCTTATTTTCATACCTGCATCACCATCTGATTAGACAACTGCAACATGGTCTATCTACATGGGGTTGCCTTTAAAGACCACCCTGGAGAGGGACCTGCTGTTGGAGATGTACCCTCTTCAAGAATATCTACCTTTGGGTAAAAGCTAAAGACAGAGTTTTTCTGGAGAGCCTTTGGGGATGCCATAGAGTAGATTGTGTTTGGGCTTTTATTTGTTCCATGTTTATTTTTATGGTATAATCTTAGCTTGGTTGTTGTCTTGCAGACATTTCATTACTATGTAAGATGGTCAGTGCTGATGCAGAAGTGTCGATGTTTCCTAGTTGGGCAATGAAACATCTGCAATAAAACAACCAAGCTCAGAGAGCATCTAGGACCCCACAGTTCAACTCTGAGCAACAAATATTCTCTTCTATTGGTATATTCTTAATTTGTGAGCTGCTAAGAGTCCTGTGATTCTGATGGGATACAAGTCTGATGAATAAATAATAAGTAAAATAAATGTCCAGTATCATCTATCGGGGAGGGGGTAAATTGCCAAGATGATGTGCAACTGAACCTGTTCCCTTTTTTTACATGTGTTGTATCCCTCTTAATGTATCAGAGAAAGTCAGGACTGTTAATATATACCCTAAAGCGCTGCGTGTATTGGTTTCTATCACTGTAGAAACAGCAGTTTTATTATTGCTTTGTGCTATATGCTACATTTGATTTTAAGGCCAAGAAGCAATACTTCTTTATGCTGCATTTTATATACAGCATAGTTCACTTAGTGATCATTTGACGATACAACAGCACTGAAAAAAGTGACTTACAACCATTTTTTATACTTATGACCATTGTAGCATTCTTATGGCCACATGATCAAGATTCAGGTACTTGGCAACTGACTCATATTTATGACAGTTGCATGTGATCCCCTTTTGCTACCTTCTGACAAGCAAAGTCAGTGAGGAAGCCAGATTCATTTAACCACCATGTTACTAACTTAACTGCATGATTCTCTTAACAACTGTGGCAAGAAAAGTCATAAAACGGGGCAAAACTCAGTTAACAACTGTTTCACTCAGCAATAGAAATTTTGAGTACAGTTGTGGTCGCAAGTCAAGGACTATCTGTATTGCACACTTCCTTCGATACAAGGCAAGTTGCAGTGAACAGTATCAAAATTTTTAAAAATCCAAAAATACAAGATAAGAGAAATACAGGCCCTCATGCCATTAGCACCCCAAATTATGTGGAATGGTCACATTTTGAGAATCTTGCTGGAGACCAGGAGGCTACAGACCCTGTACCACAAATGGGAGAATGTACCTAAGATATGTGGAACTATAACTTAGAACGGGGGTTTCCAACCTTGGCAACTTAAGACTTGTGGACTTCAACTCCCAGAATTCCTCAGCCAGCAATGAGGAGTTCTGGGAGTTGAAGTCCACAAGTCTTAAAGTTGTCAAGATTGGAGACCCCAGGCTTAGAAGACCCACACATTCAGGGGTCCCATTCAACTCACTCGGCCCAGGGCAGGGGTTGCTCCGTGAACCCACCCCCTCTATTAGCACATGTGCAGAAACTAAACTATGTGGGTCCCCATGGATGATTTTCAGACATTTTTGGACGCAGCCTCTTCTCCTGATTTTGTTGGTTACGCAGTGCAAAAAAAATCGCCGATAAACTCTTCCAGTGCAATGCACACTATAGTTGAATTACTAATGGCAGCTTAAAAGTCTTGTAGCCAACATCGCGCGGCGACCCAAAAACCGACCCCCGGAATTTCCCAATAATGAACGACAAAAGAATAGACGAGGAGGAAGGGGGTGGCGGCTAACGCGGGGGTCGACTAAATGCTTGAATCGGAAAAGAGTTTCCTGTGGCGAAGGAGGCTTTCTCTTATTTCACTTCCTCTCCGGGGAGTTCCGCGCTCCCCAAAACTCTTGCAGATGGGGAGAAGGGGGGCGTGGCATAGCCGATCTTGCCGTGTGAGAAGAGGGGGCTGAGAGCCTTTAAAACCATTCGGCCCCGCCCGAGGAGGTTTTTAAGGTTTCCTTAAATTATTATATTCAATCTCCCCCCACCATTTTTTCCCGCCCTCAGGCGAGCGACGCGCGCCCGCCCGCTTCCCAATTTGCCGCGCGGAGCGGCTACGTGCTTTTGAGCTTGTGGCGAATGTCTTTTTTTTTTTTCCCCCTCACGGGTTCTTGTGGGAGGTCCCGCCCTGCCCCGCCCCATCCTTCCTCGGGGGGAGAGGGAGGGAGAAAAGCGAGGGGAAAAAGGGGGCGCGCCTCCTGGTCCGAAACACTTTTTTTTTTTTCTCGCCTCCCCGACAGATAAAGCGACCTGCTTTGAAACGGAGCGGCGCTGCTTCCCACGGAGCTCCGAAGTGGGGGGGGGGCGGAAAAAAAAAAAAAGCGAAGCTGGCTTCTTCTCCCGAGGCGGGAGTTTTGGCTTAACGTCGGCGCCATGCTATGGAGAACCGCGGCTCCGCAGTCCTGAGTTTGGGGCAACTTTTTGCTCCCTTTGGGGAGCACCAGCCCAACGAAGAAGCCCCAACATGGCGAGAAGACGCAGAGGAAGTGGAGGCGACGGCAGCGGCGGAGAATCAGCAGCAACAGCGAGACTGCACGGTGGCAGCCGCCCGGGAGAAGGACGAGGAGGCGCTGCTGGCGTGGCGCCGTCGCCGCGGGCGCTCCTTCTCGCTGCCGGACAGCCCGTCTTTGGCAGCGGCGCGGTTCTTCCAGAGGAGGCGGCTGCAAGGCGACAGCGACGGGAGCGAGGATGACGAGGACGGCGAGGCGGCTTCGCCGACGGGGGGCCTCCGCGGCTGCTGCACCAAGTGCAAGAAGCGGGTGCAGTTCGCCGATTCCCTGGGCTTGTGCTTGGCCAGCGTGAAGCATTACAGCGCGGCCGAGGAGCCGCAGGTGCCCCACACGGTGCTCTCCCGCTTGCAGAGCTTCCCCATGAGGCAGAGGGACTTCGAGGACTTCACCGCCGCCTTAGCCGAGTTCGGGGGTTGCGCGCCGTCGTCGTCGTCGTCGTCGCCTTTTCCTCGGCCGCCGCCTCAGGTCCCGCTCCGGCTCGCGCCCCCGTTGGACGAGGCGGACAAGGAAAACTCCGCCGAGCGGCTGCGGCGGGACCGGGTCTGCCTGGAGGAGGTGGTGGGGACGGCGCTGGCCGGGGCGCCCACGGACGTGCGCGGCGTGGTGAGGGTGCTGAGTTGCCCCGGTTCCAAGGAGGTGACAGTGCGCTACACCTTCAACGAGTGGCTTTCTTTCCTGGACGTCCCGGCTCTGCAGCTCCCCGATGGGGACCCTTCGGATGGCTCCACTCCGGTCGAGCGATACCAGTTCTCGCTCTGCCTTCCTCCTGGTTTGCCAGACGGGACGGCCGTGCATTTCGCTATCTGCTACCGAAGCCAACAAGGGGAATGTTGGGACAACAACGGCGGGGACAACTATACCCTCCGCGATTGCAGCTCCGAGAAGTCAGCAACTGCCCTGTGATGAGATTCGGGAGGCGGATATCAGCGGACTCTTGCCAAAGCCTGAAATTGCGCCAGAAACCAGCCTAATTTCCTTTGCATTATTACAATCTTCCGGAGTCCTGCAGCACAGCATCCTAAGGACTGAACCTATCCACGACTTGCCTTTGTGCCCCTTTCTTCCTTCTTGCGGTCAAAACTTGCGAGATAGCCAGCCATACCTTCGCACTTCTGTTGTCGTGCCGCCAGCCTGGTAAACTTTTGCGCGCTTCGAGTTGCGCCTAAGAGACACTTCGTCCGGCTTAGGAGACAGAAGTGTGCATTTGCGTTGTTACGAGAATCCCGAATATTTCTGGCACTTTGGGCCAGGAAAACGAGAATGCTTTAAGACTCATTGGATAGCAGTTCTGGTGAAGCCTCCTTTGGGTATCTGAGTGGGGCTATGTCTGCTTTGGGGTATGAAAAATAAAAGGAATTACAGTAGGACTGTTTGTCCCCTTCAAAACCATCTGTTGATTTGGGATGCTCTTTCCTGTTTTAGGCAGTGACTTCTACAAAGCCTAGAAAAATGTTGTCTGAATTCAGAACTCTTCTCTGGGAATTGGGTAACTAGAGCAAGGAAGACTATGGTTTTTTTTTTTAAAGTTTGAATGGGGTTTCCCCTTGCCTGTTGTGCCTTAGAACAAAGCTTCTTTATATTTGCAGCTATGAAATTATAAGGTTACATTTGCAATGTATCATTCTATGAGGGATGACTACTCTCATTTGACTGTAAGTAATAGAGAGGTGTGTTGGAAAGTACTTACTTAAAAATTTTTTACACTTCTTAGCAGGAATTGATCAGGTCTTGTAGAAATGGAGCATGGTTTGCATTGAAAATTGTAATGTCTGCTCCATTACCCAGGAATCACATGTCTTAAGAACAATTCATAGGCTATTTGGAGATATAAGCTGTGAACTAAGTATATATGTGAGAACTCAAATCTGAATGACTATTAGTAGGTTGACTCTTGTAAATGCCAAGAGGATGATCAAAAGAAAAGAAGGTACAACAGTAGAAGTTCTCTTATCTAAATGCAACTTGTATTCCCTTCCCTCCTTGAAATGTCTATCCTCTTGGGACTTTGGCTGTTCTATCTGTTAGCCATGAATAGTGAGAAGCGCAAAAAGAACTAACATGATTTTCTGCTTCATGACTATTACATTCTTTAAAATGCAGATTCTCTGTCTCCAAATCATCTCATGTTGAAGTTTGAAAACTTACCTGACAGTAATAGATGGAGTGCACAACATTGAATTGCAGTTTTGAAGAAACAATTCAGTACATTGTTGATTACTTGAATAGTTTCTTCCAGATCTCAACTAAGCGATCTAAAAAAACCCTGCTTAGGTTGAATTAAGATCTCCTTAATGTAATTCCTTTCATATGTAAGCATGCAGAGTTGGTTAGGTGATGGGTGGCTGTATAAATGTTTTAAATGAAATTAATAAATACACTAAAACATTTGCATTTCAAGGACAAAACAACAGGTGTTTATGACAATGTTCTGCATTCTAGATGCCTGGGATTTCAATTTGCAGAATCCTTAAGACACTATTGCATGCAGCCTAGGAATCCAAAATGTTGAAAAATCTAGAAGAGTCTCAGTTAGAAAGACTAGGGTATGCTTCCAAAAATGCTTTTCTAAACTTGGGGTCTTTCTAAATAAGCCATTCTCTGCTTCTTTTAGAAAAACAAACTTGTCTAAAGTTTCTAGAACTTTTAAAAGATACAGATACAGAGGCTTTGATAGTTTGAAGTAACTGGTTTTCTCTTACCAGCATTTAGGAGAGAAATACTGTATAATTAAATGCACGTTTATTTAATAGGAAGGGAGATTATAAGAGAAGAAAAATATTTTAAACTCTGCTTATTCATGTTTTGCAATATGCTATGATTGCATCTTTTATTAGGAAGTCCCCAGAGTTTTTAAGGAGAAGGGAGTATTTAAAAGTTGTAAAGAAAATGTTTGCCAGGTGTTTACAGGTGTAAACCCTAGGTGCCTCAGCCAGGTATGGCTTTCAAATAGATATATTGCCTGTTTGCAAATTAGAGGGGGTTCCCTTCATATGTTGTTTTATTCCTGTAAAGGAGATAGGACAAGCATTTATTTTTGTTGTGTGCTTTTCTGGTTGCTCACTGGTTGCTCATTGATTAACATATATTTAGAATGTAATCATTATGAACAATAAGTTTATTTTTTAACATGAAGTATTGTTTTAAAATTTTATGGTGCTCCTAATTGTTTGTTTAACGCATAGACTGATGAAAGTATATATTAATCATGCACTCAGGAGATAAATAGAGATGAAGATTAGACTATAATTGAAATTTAAATGCTACACAGCCAGTATGGAAATTGGCACATTTGTAGTATTTTAATTTTTCTAAAAAAAAACCCACATGATTCTTGTTGCTGAAATAGTACATTTGTTCAGTATTTAGGAAAAAAATCATTAAAGTCATTTGAAAAAGATGTATTATAAATGCACAAACTCCTGTAGAGTTTATTATTTCTTCTTAGTATTATTTCCAAAATGTTAGTGTTGCAACTGAAAAAGTTGAAAAACTGAAAAAAATATTCCTTTTGGAATAGAAAATACTTGATATAGTGCCACAGCCAGTAGTGAGTCACAATTCATTTCCAACATAAACTTAGCTGCCACTACTGCCTTAAGTGGTAAGATTGTATAGTTGTCAGGAAAAGAAGCAGTTAATAACTTCTCTGAAATAATTATACATATGAGGGGATAGATAGGTTATGTGATAGGATAAAACTTCTTAAGGTTTTCAATAAGCTTAAACTACGTGGTATCCAAACATTCACAGCAGCAATCAGAAAAAAATGACAAAACATGTGCCTTTTTAGTAAAAGCTAGTAAAAACTTTACCAAAATATAGAAAACATGTCTCTTGGGCATAGTCTTGATGAAAAAATACTCAGAGGATGCTAACAAATCTTCTTGAGATCTTTGGTTTGTGTGCAATATGTTAAATCTATTCTAACGCTTTCTAAAGCTTCTAATGCCTTTATGGAAGCAAATGAAGAAAGGGTTACTGTTGAATTGGATAAGAATTTCTTTAAATATGCACTAGGAAGTCACTAAGCAAATAACTGTCAAACTTTTTAGAAAATAAAATGCTTTTCAAAATGAATAAATTATATTCCTGCTTGTTGCACACGACAATTCTTTCCTTTGGTGTATGCTTTGTGGATGTATGTGTGTGTGTGTTTTGTGTTTGCAAGCCTTTGCAAACCTATTGCAAAGGAGCCCATATGGATTAAACAGCAGTAAAGGCCGTGTTTGCTTTTATTTGTTGTGTTTAAAATATCAGAGCATTGATTTTATGTGAAAGAAAGATTAATTCTCTTGACAGGTTTTGAAGCTGAGCTAGAGCAAGCATAAACAAACAGAAGTTGAAAATTTTCAGCATTGTAGCCAGCATTGGTTGTTCTATGAAGCTAACTAAGCAGGGTGGTACTTGGATGGGGACTCTGGAAGTCCCAGGATGATGGTGGGTCTTGGGGAAGGTGAAAAATCATCCTAAAGGTGGCAGTGACAGACCATTCCATATTGTTCCCAAGAAAATTGTGTGAAGACTTCAAAAATGACCTCAGTTCAAAACCTTGACTTACTTTATCACCATTGCCCTCTTTTGTTTTCTGTTTGGTGTTCGTAAGGAAGTGAATTTTGAAATATTTATACATGCTGTATATCTAATACTTTTGTCAGCTACATAGATGCTTCTTTAGGCATGCTGCAACTTGCTTTGAATTCTATGAGCACAATACTAGAAACTCTGTTGTCTAGATTAAACATTGGATGTAATTTAATTTGGGAGAATTAAAATTATTGTGCTCTTTGGAAATCTGTTTATCAACTGCTATCCCCTACTGGCTGGGGAATTCTGGGAGTTGGAGTCCACACATTTTAAACATACTGTGGTTTAGAAACCATGCCCTATATATCTCATGGGTGAATTGTAGGGGGAAGGTTACATTTGTAAAAATATTCTCCCTTTTTCCAGTGGAAGTCTTTGCTAGATTTTGGCCTCTTCTGTTCTATGGTTAGAGGGGAAATCCAGAAAGTGCTGCAAAATAAAAGTAACATTGACTGGTGGGACTAAGTGGAGTGATGTTTTGTTTTAAATGCAAAAAGTCCAGGCCACCTCATACGTTTTTAATAATACTCTAAAATATGTTTTGAAGGAAAGATAAAATATATTTTATTTTCCCAATGTTCTTCCTGCCACTGATGTGCTGAGATAACTTGTTTCCTTGGATCACTCTTGAAATTTGTTTATATTCCTGAATTCAACCCTTTCTCTAACCCTTTGTCTGTGAGAAAATTTGCACTGGAATTAGTAATCCCCTCTCCCCATATATATTTTGCTACTAGTCCTTTTTCACATGAAGAGAATACAAGAAAATACGTGTAGCTATTTTACTATTCTTGATCGTTGCCTCCTGAGAGTCAATTAATGATGGTAATCTAAAAATCAAATCAAGAATTAAATGTTATTCCAATTTGGATTAGGGTACTAGAAAAGAGAGACTAAAATGCCATATTTGGCAAGTCTGAAATTGATAAATATAATCAATGAATTAAACCAATACATTCTTGTATACTTAAATATCTATTAGACATATTTCATTTGAAAGAATGCATTGGATTGCTGTATTCTGAGAACACAATAATGTCAAAATCTTATTTTTTGATTCAGGAGATAGATACATTTTTATCATGCATATATTTTCCTCAGTTGGAATACTTTTCAGAGGGACAGAAGAGAAAGTTTGTTTCCAGAATTTTGCTGTATTCCATATAGCCTTGTTTCTATAGATGAGTGGGTCTTCATGACCCTTTTAAAAAAGTGATGCATATTCTTTAACATGTTCAGGTATTTTGATAACTTTATTTTGTTCAATTGTGAGAAATAAATCCATTTTCATAGATTACATTAATTTGAAATGTACATATATGTGCTCCTAATGTTAACTGGTACTACCCATTATAAAATCACAGTTTGTTAACAGTAGAAATCAAACTGAAAACAGACAATAACTGGAGATTTTGCTTTTCTCCTTTAATGCTACTAACTTCTGGGAAGGAAGTCATTTAGATTGCAATACTAGAAATATTTATTCAGAGGTAAATACTATTGATGGCATAGCTATGTAATTAAGAAAAATGTAATCAAAATACTTTACAGTAATTTTACATTAGCTGTATTCATGCAAGCTATTGTATGCAGATTATGGTATATTCCACCATACCATTTTGTTGTGTGGAATTTTTATTGTGTCTTTCTGGGCCTTCATATTCTACATTTGTTTATATTTGTCCCCCAAAGCAAAGGGCATATTTTTGGGGGGTGATGCCAGTTCTGGACATCCCATTTCTATGCCTGAAAAAAAAATGTAAAAACTTCAGTTTGGGTTGGGTTATTGGAATATGTATAACTGTCTCTATCCAGATTCACCATAGGGAAGATACACTGCTCAAATGGATTAAAACAATTTTTTGAAGTGTTGGAATTGCTGTTCAATAAACAAATACTATGAAGAATATTCTTTCTGCCTGTTTGAGAAAAACCAGGCCTTTGATGTGAAGATACAATTCTTATTTTGGATGGTTTCACTATCCAGCATTTGCAGTTGTCTGGAAGAACCTCTGTGTTGTGGCCAATTTACTAGAACTAAAAGTGATGAATTTATACTAATCGAGGAGCATGATTTACAAAAACAGGGCCTATAGTATTGGATTTCTAGTAGCCACATACTAGATTTCTAAGACAACCATATTTTACATAAGCTTACATAAATTATGACAAAACTAAATACAGATTGATCCATAACCTTGGAAGATATTTTGCCATTTCAGTTTCTACAGTCCTGCATAGAAATAAAAGTTGGCCAATTATGGATGCTGTTTGCCTACCTACAAATTTGTTTTGGCAAGTTTCTCTAGTTCATGGATGTGTGTGATGGATGTGGTTTTGGGGGTTATATTTACTTATCTGATATGGCTCACAGGCACTTTTGTGTGTTTTTTAAATAACTACTAGTACTCATCAGGTGTGCTATTAAATATCTGACTGCTTTGCAAAACTTCAGAATTTTTTTTTAGATTTGGTATTGGTCTTTGACCTTTGAAATAGCAAACAGACTAATTTTGGTTCATGAATTTGGAAACTGATAAGATGATTCAACAGTCAGCAACATAGTGAAACAATTTGTTTCTCACTTGCATGTTCTGTCAGCATACAAAATGATCTTCTGTTGAAACAATTTTAAGTTCTTGATTTTTTTGTAGCTGCCAACAAAGGAGTATGGATCTAGGGATCCATTAGTATCCCTAGAATAGGGGAATCTCTTCTAATCAAGAAAGAGTCCTATTCATTTGTGGATTACAAATAATGCTTGTGGCTATTCCAGTCTCCAGAAATATTATTACAGAGTCCTAAATTCTCACATTTTTTATTTTAAGATGACATAACAAATGTAAGCTACACTGGTGGGAAATTATATTTTTTACAGAACTGTACTGGAATGGGACTAAAGTTCAAATGGACTTCAGTTTATAGAATTTGGTTTTGAGCCTGATTTCCTGAGTTGCAAAATACATTAATGACCCAGACAAAAAGTACACAGATCTCATTAGCAGAAGGAAGTGAGGAAATATTTTATTGTCAGGAAAATGTATGAGGAAACAATGACATTCATGTACAATTAAATCAATTTTATTGGCACGTAAATAATAAAATTCTAATAAAACTATACTTTATACAATTCTTATATTTTCAAAACAGAGGAATAAGATAGCTCAGTCATATATACAGATGGTAATATGCATTTAAATGTAAATCTATGCCTGTTGTAGAATGCTGAGAATTGTCAGTAGTTGTCCTTTACTTCTGAAGAAAAAAGGCATCAGAATTACGCTTTTTGTGAGCACTCAATAACAAGCTTCTCTGCTGTATACAATTGACCAATAGTGACCTGGGGAAAAAGAGAGTGTAGTTAATGACAGATTTTAATACACAGATTTTCATAGAGTAGCTCATTTGAAATTATGTGCTCATAAGAAATTATGATAGAAGCATAATATTGTCATTTGGGGAGGAGACATGGACACAGAATACATATAAGTTACATTGGTGGACGCTTCCTTTTTCCTGTTCAGTACAAAAACCTAATCACATTAACACTGGGAAAGTTGAGACTTGTAAAGTGAAAATGGGGTTTGGTTTGCAGGTGAGACCACATCTCTTCCAGTTCTCAAGCACGACTTATTTTAATGGCAGAGAAATTTAAATAAAGTGGTTGTGAAGAAGAAATCTAAAACAGATTAAATTTTTTTGCAAGAGGTTGACAACCTTTGGATTTGTGGGGCCTTCATCGGAGCTCCCCAAACCAGACACAGCATTCCTATCTAATAGGTATAAAAGGAAAATCTGATTTTTTTTCTTTTGTTCAATCCTGTCTTGATTCCTGGAGACTGCTGGGACAAGTCCCTGCAGTTTTCCTGGCAGAGTTTTTCAGAAGTGGTGTGCCTTCCCATGGCTGAGAGAAAGTGCCCAAGATCATTCAGCTGGCTTTATTTCCAAGGCGTGACTAGAACTCAGAATTTATTTTATTTATTTATTTATTAATTATATTTATATACCGCCCCATCTCCGCGAGGACTCGGGGCGGTTTACAGCCGAT
>JAEANM010022360.1:0-11623 GCA_017656035.1 Myanophis thanlyinensis
TAACTATTTTTCTAACCCCCACCCTCCCTTCCTATCTTAACTTACCCGCGGTTGCGTAAGCATTTCACTGCATATCGCACCATGTATGACTGTGTATGTGACCAATAAATTTGAAATTGAAATTGACAAACATATAACTGACATAAATGGAGTGCATCACATCATTTATATGTTAATATAATGCATGTGACCTCATTTGTTATCCTTTGAATATGTCTGTAATGGCTACATAAAATGCCTTGCTTTAACTATATACTGTACGTAAATTATTTCTAGTTCTCTCTAGAAGTACTAGTGTACCAAATGGAATCTATAGAAATGGTAGAATACTCACATAAATTAGCTTTTTGTAAATTGGCTATTTGTATGATTTTCACAGACAGCAAACTGAAAGATGCCTTCTCCATCTGCAGAATAACAGCAAACAGAAAAATTTACTGCTCTGTGCCCATCAACCCATGGTCAACTACTGAGGAGCCAGTATCGTAGCAAAAATGGCAAGCTTTCACAGGGCTCCATGTTAAGCCACCTTATTCTACCTAACAGGAGGTCCAATTGGAAAGGTGGTAGAAGCAGAGGGGAAAGTTTTGCAGATCACAGAGAGCCAGCAAACTCACTATTTGATCACAAAAAACTTCTCATCCTGATGGGGGGAAAAGACAGCCATTAAGTTACTGGACCAAGGCTGTGACAGCTCCAATGAAAGAGCAATAAAGGAGACAAGTGGAGAACCGTGTGCAAGATCTGGGTGACCTACTCTTAATTTCCAACTCCTACTGAGGAATTTACCCAGAAATTAACTTCCTTTTGAAAACAAGATTCTACAAGATAGGAGGTGGTTTTTATACACCCCTCTAGAATGGCGGTGACTAAACACATGAGCTGCTGACAAACCCAAGGGAAAGAGAAGAATGTGCTTGGTAAAAATTAATCTTTAATGGGTTGGAACTCCAGGTGACCTACTTGTGGATATTTTGCCAGTCATGGATATTTAAGATACTTTTGGATATATATAATGTATGTTGCAACCCTGGAAAAGGAATGCTGTAGAAAGGAAAATTTGAAGAGAATCTGGGTGAAAATGGAGAAGGTGCTGGTGGAACTTATCAATCAGAGGGAGAAAATCCAGAGAATAGGCTGATGCAATACAAAGGGCTTGGGTGCCTTGGATTTGAACTGAGCTGATAAACTTAATTATTGATCAAATTAAAAATTATATTAAAAAGGATATGAAGAGGGTGTGGAGAATCCGGAAGAAATTTGAAGGGTAGCGGGGCACCTTATTTAAAGTTGCTGATATGTTGATAAAGTTCAAAATGTCAAATTCAAACCTATCTAAATTAGGGGAAAAAAACAGATTGGCATCATCATCATCCGCCCCATCATCCACTCCATTATCCACCCCATCATCAGCAACATCAAGCCCTGCAACCCAAAGGTTACTAGAACATTTAACTCATCAGGAAAAAATGAATACAATCCAAAAAGATATGCAAATATTATTTAAATTGTTACAAGAGGTCATGACCAAGAACCACAATAAAATAAAGATGGAGATAGGTGAGATGAGGACTGAGGTGGGAAAATTAAGGGGGAAAGGCAAAGTATGGATGAAAAACTGGGGATCTTTTAACAAATGTTAACCAAAAATGAGGAAAAGATTAAAATAATTGAAGAAAAATCAGAACAAGTAGGGAAAACAGTGGAGGAAATAAATCCAAGACTACACATGCCAATAAACAATTTGAAGGAACTATAATCCAGTTGCATATGAAAAAGGCTGAACACTTCCTGAGGTTCCAGAATATAGAGGAAGGGAAAGAAGAAAATATAGCCAAGTTAATGGTAGATCTATTGGCTCAGACATTACAGATAACAACACATAAGATGAGGGTAGAGATAGACAAGGTTTCAGAATCCACACCAGCTATGCCAAAAAGAAGACACTTCCAAGGGAGGTACATGTAAGATTTATGAAAAAACAAGAAGAGCAGAAATACTTCAAAAAATAAAGGAGGAAACCCCAAAATATGAAGGAAGAGAGATTGTGGTTCTAAAGCAAGTATCCAAAGAGTGAGAGATCTGAGGAAGCAGTATCAATTTCTGACAGGACAAGATTAAGTACCAAGTAAACTTTAGATGTCGGATACCAGAGGGTATTCTGGTTACCTGGAATGATAGAAGACATAGACTAGATAGTGCATATAAATTTTAAGAAGATTACTTTAAACTACAGGAGAAATAAACAAGAAGTGATGAAGTAGAAAATAAAAGGCAAGAAGAACTAATGACAGATGAAACTATGGCTAAGTAACAAGAAGGAAGTGAAGGAGGAGATGAGCAGAATGAGAAGGAGTAAGAACAAAGGGGCAAAGAGAAACAAGAACAACTAGAATAGCAACAAATAGAATAGCAAAACCCACCTATAAGTGACACAATGAAAGAAGAAATAAACTTACTATCAATTAACATAAACGGATTCAATTCTCCCATGAAGAGAAGATTTTTTTCAAAACTACAAAAATGGACTTAGACATAACTTGCCTAGAAGAAGTACACATAACTTGCCTAGAAGAATAAGAAGAAAGGGTGGTGGCCATAGACATTAATGAAACAATAAACGCCAAACCTATATATGCAGATGAAGAAGGGACAATGCTAATGGTGAAAGTAGCAATAAACCACAAACAAGTACTCTGTGGTGGACATGGAAAAAATTGTAAGATACAAAGATATTCCAAATGAGAAGGGGAACTGAAAAACAAACAGAAATTGAATAGCCAAGGGATAAATTTAGCATGGTGGCATTTAACTTGTACAGATACAATCTAGATATTACCATGTTTCTTCAAAAATATATTTTTGGGTATTATTTTCTTTTGACCACCACCGATCAACTGGTTAGGGCTTCTTTTTTAGAGGTGTCTTAATTTTCTCCCCATGCACCTCACCTGTCCACTGGGCTGCTTCTTTTGCAGCCCAACGTGCCTTACCTGGCCACTGGGCTGATTTTGCAGCTGAAAAGGACAACACAAATACCACTTTTGCCCTTCTCTTTCTGGGCGCAGCACTTCTGTTTGTTGGGCCATTTCCCCAAAGCTAGCAGCTTTGAAGCCATCACTTTGCTTTTTCCCTCTTGGCAAGCCAATCCCAAAAGAGGGAAAAAGCAAAGCAGCTGGTCACAGAGCTGCTGGCTTCATCCAGAGCTAGCTAGGCAATCAGCCAACTGGGGTCCAAGCTGCAGCAGCTCACCATACCTGGGGGGGGGGGTTGCCAGAGGATGCTGCAGACACTGGCAGAACCCCAGGACAGAGCTGAACAGCCACACATCACCTGGGCAATGGCAGGACTCCGGAATGCTCTGAACACCCGTGCGCCATCTGGGCAATGGTGAGATTTCCAGGAATGCACCGAATAGCCTCTCGGAGAACTGCCTTCTCTGTCCCGGGGTTCTGCCAACATCTGCAGCAACCTTGCTTAACAAACTTTTGTTCTGTGACCATTCAAAGTTGCAATGGATCTCTCTGCTTGGTTCAGATACTAATTTTCAAGCCAGGAAGGGGCATCCACTTCAGGTGTTTTCAATTTGATATGGAATTGTTTCAGAAATACTTCTGAAACTGTCTTTTATTTCCTGCAAAGTAAGCTACAATGGTATTGTGTAACTGAGCAAACCGATTGTATAGTATCTTCACCTCAAATTGATCTTGTAACTGTTCTGAGGAATCTAACTCTCTGATGGAAAAGTTGGAGTTGTTGTGTATTGTGATTTTTTTACATTTTGTTTTATTATGCGGTCCTTATTAATTTTAACTGTTAAAAACTAATCATATGTAGAGCCCTTAGATTTTCTTTTAAATATTGGCTTGAAAAATACCCATTTGGAGAAGAATTAGGAAGAGAGAAAAATATATTTCAACAGTTGTGATAAAGAAAGTATAGGTGGTAGTGAGAAAGGCCCAGTTCTAAAGCAGAGGTGAAATTCAGCAGGTTCTAGCAGGTTCACTAAAACCGGTAGTAAATTTTCTAAGCAGTTCAGAGAACCAGTTGTTAGAAGAAATCTTTTTTTTCCCACATTATAGGAAGAAAGACAGGAAAAAAAAGATTCTGGTGTTGTTTCTAGTCTAATCCTTATTGCCTGCTTACAGAAACTACCCACCTAATCACATGACACCCCCACCCCCCAGCCATGCATACCAAGCCACACCCACAGAATCGGTAATTAAATAAATTGAATTCTACCACTGCTCTAAAGCACTACAAAGTGTGGAGTATTTCCAAAGGATGTTTTAATAATTATAAAATATCAAAATAACATGTCTGAGAAGAAAAAAATCACAAACCAATTTATAGTATAAAAACAGTTTGGGGATAAATTTTAAAAGGAACTGTGCAGGAAACACACTCCCTTAAGGATAAACCCACTAAGTAAATGTAGAAGAGAACGCTTCTCAATGGTTACAATATAATATGACTGAACTTTCTGAAGAACTTTGTCTCTGAGCTTACTGAAATATCTAAAGTTTATCCAAAGCAAGAATCTCATTTTTGGTTTGTGTAAGATAACTTTTTTGTTTTGTTTGTATGCCTTCAAATCAGTGTTGACTCCTGGTGACTGCCTAGGCCCTAGACAAATCCCTGCAGTTTTCTATGCAAAAGTTCAAAAGTGAAGCTTTCTTCCTAGGGCTGAGAGAAAGTGACTGGCCCAAGGTCCAACATTTTGTCTCTTAAACACTACACCAAACTGGCTCTTCTATTCTTAGAAAATACTTAATATTATAAGGATGTTGTTGTTATCATTGCCTTTGAATCAGTGTTGACTCCTGATGTCTTCCTGGAAATAGCTATGTAGTTTCCATGTAGTTTTCTTGGATAATTTTTGAGAAATATTTTGCCATTATCTTCATATGAAAGCTAAAAGAGAGAGAGCACGGCTGGCCCAAAGTCAGCCCTCTGGCTACCTGCTTAAGGCAAGATTAAACTTCACGGTTTCCCAGTTTTAAGACTGAGGTTAATTTAATCATATATTACTGATAGCCATATATTTTGCAGTAAATCTGGCTACTGTGCACATCGGATTTATTGGGCATTATAATTTTATGACTATAGAAAACAAAACTGAATGCAAATGATGAACAAATATAATGCCATCTTCTCTCCTTCTTACATATTGCAGAATTTCATTACTATATTTCTAAATGTAGAACAAAAACACAGAGAAATTTCTTCTAATTTGAGGTTCTGATTTGAAATTTCTTCTAACTTGAGGCTCAATCCAGAATAATAAACTTCCAGCTTTGGTTTGAATTGTAAAATGCATTTTAAAAAGTATCTTACAATTGGCTGAAGACATACTAAATCCAAGTACTTGTTTCTGGAATTAATGGCTAAAAGGAAACTAATTGGACAAATAGGTGTTAAATAGGGAAGATCGCAATCTTGGACATGAAATCAAATTGGTACATTGTATGCAATGTCAAACCACAAAAGGGGAAGGCTTCAGCCATGCTATTGCAGCCATCATCTTGCCTATTTTGACAGCCATCTACCTGCCAGCAATTTCAAATATGATGTGGCAAATGGCATAATGGAGATTAGAAAGTAGAGGAATTTTCCTCTGTCAAAGAATGTGATCTCAAATATAGTAATACGCAGTAAACAAAATAGGTTTCCTTCTCCATTAGTGGCTTAGGACAAGTATCCTGAGAGCACTGCATGGTTGCTGCCAATGCAATTATTAGCCTGGCTTGTATTTTTTGTTCTGGTTTTCCCTTTCTTCTGCTTCACATCAAATGTAAGCATACTTGGGCTGTTACTTGTCCTAGAGCAAAGATTATATTAATATTTTTTGCTAACTGTTCCAGTTCTGTTTAAATGACTGTACATTCTACATTTCATTCTAGGAATGAAATGTTTTTTTTTTCCCTTTTGCCAATTAGTTTATGAGAAGTGTCTCATGACACATGAATATATATTTGTTATCCAGATAATAAAAAAAGTGTTTTAATCTCAGTGCAAAACATCAGCAAACAGGCAAGACAAGAGAATTAAGAGGGAGTTCCATAGTCAAGACAACCATGCTAATTGTTAGTGATTTTCAATTCAAGGAAAGTGCAATCAAAGTCTTTATTCCTGTAGCAACAGTCAACTTTTCAAATTAGGGTGTCATAAATTATGAATACCTGTATAATGTTGTACCTAAATTATGCTTGTAAGGCAGGATAAACCAGTAATAAACTTCCTTCATTTATTAATGCATACTTACGGATTACATTAAGCTGGGCATCTTTACACAGCCCCCTTTATAATCTTTTTATACTTGATCATCCCAATGAATTGATGATCCAAAATCCACAGTATTCCCAAAAAAATAAAACACAAAATTATTATTCCTCAGCAGGAGGATAATACATAATTCTGTGATGCATATCATCACACTGTAGGAAGGGTAGAAATTATTATTAATGGCAAGCATTATTAACAAGAAGCATTTTTGTTCAATTTGTTTGACTGTTTTGTTTTTTTTAGTCCAGATTGATATCGTTAGACTGCACTTCTTTCTTACTGGACTTTTTTTTTTAAGTCCAGCTTCATGTTGATCCTCTTAGTGAAATATATTTTATTTTAGGAAGTTACATGTCAAATCATTGGTTGGAGTTGTGGCCTTAATCTTGTGGCCTTAATATGACAATATGCCAGAGGGTCAATAAAAGTCATGTGGGGCTGCTACCTTGCAGTGAAACCGTCCCCATTTTATGTCCATTGTTTGTGCAAGACACACAAAAGAGGGGTAGGACATCTGTCACATGGTTAAGTTTGTAACTTCTTTTGTGTGTTGTTACAAACAAGGGGCATAAAAGGAGGAAGGTTTCATTGTATGGTGGTAGTCCCACCCTTTTTCTGCAAACACACAGTGTGTTGTTTTCAGAACTACTTTAAATGGAACATGATCACCAGTGTAATCCAACCAGTTGTGCTACTGGTTCAATGTGCGTGCTCTGCGCACATGCGCACCAACCACACTGCCACACAGTTTCTTAACTGCTTGTTTTTACTTATTGGAGGCAGCCTGGGTGATTGGGGAGGCTGCAGAGGTGACCAGAACAGCTGTTCTGTGTGATGAAGATGAGTAAAAAACAAAAAAAATGAAGGGGATATAAGACAAGAAAGACCAGGGCAGGTGGGAGGGCCCAAATATCATCAGGGCAGGTGGGTGGAGCCAAACGCCATCGTTGCTACCGGATCAGCAGAACCAGTGTGACGAGGCTGCATTTCACCATTGGACATGACAATTTGCCAGAAGGTTTAGACAATCTGCCTGAGAATTCTTCCTGTTAATAAGAAAAACTTCCCATTAATAACAACAATTCCTGCCGTCTAATATGTCTTTTATAATTTCTTCTGCTTGGGATAATAATTTTGAGCTTTAATTTGGACAATACTGTGGATTTGAGGTCATCAACTGATTGGGATGGTGATGTTATCACAGCCTACAGTATAACTAAAGTGGATTTGGATTTAGATTTAGATTTTTAAAATTTTAGATTTTTTATTACATTTTTAGATTTTTTTTTAGATTTTTATTTAGCCCAAACAGGGATATCATAAGTGACATTTACATGGAGATAAAAATCTGCAAGTTGGCAGGCGCAATATCATAATCTAATCCCCATCATTTTTATGCATACGGTCTTTACATCTCAAGCGAAGTCTTTTTAAAGAATGTTTGAGTTTCTAAGATGATTTTTTCCTGCTGTTTCTCTTCTTCCTATTTTTTATTTCCTGATCTTTGCCTTTATCAGTGTGTCATTGAGTTTTTTATGTATGAACATTCTTTTTATTGTATGAGACAGTTTATAAAAGTTTCACATTAAAAAAAAGAATTGTTTGAATAAACAAGCCCAGAGTCAAAAATCATAACAAAATGCTGCAGAACATGTTATATATTTAATATATATTTAAATATATATTGCGGACTATCCGTCAGAGGAAAATGCATGATATGCTAATAACAGATTTCTATAACACTGTAAACTATTCAAAAGCATAATTAATAAAGGAGATAATACATACAACAATTCAAGGTGGTATTTATATGTAAATTATTACAGTGCTTACAGTGGACAACCTTTATACCAAATTATACAATTTGCAAATAAAATGTAAGTCCAAGATCTTCTCACCTGATTTGTCATAATATAATACTTCTATCTAGTTAACTACCCCACAATATTCTTCATGTTTACAACTTGCCTTGGTTTTTTAAGCAAAAGGGATTCGGGAGGTGAAACTATCAAAAACATATATTACTCCTAACAGTCTTTTCACTTCTACATTATTGTGTACAGTGCAGTTGGCAATTTTTCTCATTTCAGATTGATAGCTATTTGGAAAAAAGACTGTACCCCCATCCTTGCAGCTCAGTTATGGAAGCTGAAGATAGCTTGACTTGTTCTTTCTCTTCTCTATACTCCTATCCCCCTACCCCCCCACCACTTTTAGCTTTCTTAAATATGTACTTCAATTGTGCTAAGGAAGAAACAATTGGTACTTACCTGATTAGCTTAGCCCACGTCCACTGCTACCTTGAATGATTTGTAATACAGCAGCTGAGCTTCCTCTTGTACCTCTGTGGTTTGTTTTTTTTACTGTGACATCACGTTCCTTAACCAGATAGAACAGGAAAAGGCTGTTGATTTGCATATTCTACATCATCACAAATCTTGTAAACTGTTGTTTTTAGTGATTTCTCTTCAACACAACCATTAAAAACATCTGGTTTGCCTTCATAAGCTTGGCAATGTTTTAAATAGCAGGTATGTCTGGTGTAGCATCTTTACAATCAGGAATGCCAAGTAATCTGCTACCTGTTAAAAAAGAATTACGGTAGATGAAACTAAAATGAGTTTCATTTCCCTTAGATTTAATTGCAATATTGTTTGCATTTCAATCTCATTGAAGGGCAAAGACACCAGGTAACATACTCAATTTATCAATCAGTGCAGGACAAAACACAGAAACCAAATTCCAGCAATATCCTAATCCTAAACCTTTTTTGGGGGTCAGATTTTTATAAGTATTTCAAAGGACAAGAAAATCAGGGTCAAATACTTAATTTCTCCTTTGACTTTGATCTGGTTTCATGGGCAACTATCATACTTCACAAGTATTGGAGAGGTGCAAAAGTACAGAATCTTAGAGGCTGAAAAGTTGAGCATAAATTAACTCTCACCTCTTATTCTGTATCAGTTTGGTGAATCTTTAGCCTGAAGTCTAAAGCATCCCCAAATTTCCTTTGCTCAACCTCTGAAGTTTCCCACAATCAGAAACTTATTGCACAAAACAGCAGTGATAAATGTCCACTAAATTTTGACAAAAAAGTACATTAAAACAAGAAATGAGTTTGTACACCGATTAGAAATTGCAATCTGCCCTCTCCACATTCTGGGCTCACCTTCTCTATCACCATATTTCCTTGGTGAGTCTCAATGACTAATTATAAGAAAGAAAGCTGAGTTTTGGGCTACAAAAAGTTCACCTTCATAATTTTGCTATACATATTATCTGCAAAGTAGAGGAAAATTAAATCAAAATACATATTATTACTAGCAGAAAAACATTCTATTAGAAAAAAAAACAGATTCAGATATTTTTTTAAATTGTGAATATATCAAAAGGAATAAAATACTTTGATTATGTATATATTGTGAGTGCTATTTTGGTTTCAAAGTGTAGCATGTGTTGATAAAACTTTGGAAATAAATATAAAGGGGTAAATATGATTTATTGCTAAAGTATGAAAATTCATTTTTAAAGGCACTTGGCTCTACCAAACCTGAGTCCCTGGTTAGATAAAGCCAAAACTTTTTAAAAATTCCAAATTTCATATTTTAGCAATAGAACTTGATATCCCATTTAAAACTTTAATTATTATAATTATTTCCAAAGTTTTATTAACATATGCTACACTTTGAAATTAAAATAGCAACTGAGATATGTATACATACCACAGACACACATCTACCGTTGAATACTGTACATGCATACATTTGTTTATATTAAGTATTATAAGATATGTTGGGTCTTTTTTATTGTATAACCACCACTGTATTAACTACACTGTTGGTATGTAGTAATTTCTATTGTACAATTTATAGATAGATAGATAGATAGATAGATAGATAATCTCAGTTTCTAACTTCTTTGCTTACAAAGACATTTGTCAGTGAGGCACACATTTCAAATGGTTTGTAAGCTATCTGAGCAGGAAGGAACTCCTGTTTGAAATTGGTATTGTGATACACTTCTAAAATAAAGTAAATTCTTCTTATTGCCATATACGGTAATTATTCAAAGTGAGAAACTTTTCAGGAATTAAAAAAAACAACACTAAATGACAACTCTATTTTATAATCAGAAACATGGTTGGATGCACCAGAAAGCAAACACAGAAATTTCAAAGACCAATGAAAACATATGTCATAGCTTAGGCCCATGATGGCGAATCTATGGCACGGTGCCATAGGTGGCATGCAGAGCCATGTGATTGTCATGAACACATGCCTGATTGCAGAATCCCAGCTGGTCTTCTGGCCTCTGCTGTGCATGCGTGCGATTGCAGCAGGAAATCCATTGGTCTTTGGAGCTTTCCTGCGCATGCACACGTGATTGCTTATGTGTGCATGTCTGCCTGCACACAGCATGTATGCATTGCATGTACAAAAGCTACATGCATATGCAGATGGTGCGGTTGCACATGCAGTGCATGTGGAGGAGCTGCACATAAGTGCGGATGGCACTCACAAAGTATGTACTTTTCGGCACTCAGTAAGTAAAAGGTTCGCCACCACTGGCTTAGATCTACTATTCTATCTTCTTTACCACTGTGTACTGGTGAAAGCAAAAACCTAAAGAAGTGTTTGGCTTGAGCAGCACTGTAAATTCATCTTGAAATACAGTCTCAACCAATGCAGTGATGCCATTTCTTCTGAATGGAATCAGACACAATACCCAGAGATCTTCCTCCTTTCAAAAAATTCTGAATCATTTGGTCAGCATTAATTTGGTCTTCTTTACACATGGATATGTAGACAGTAAACAACAATAACCACAACCTGAGATGCCGAAATATATTTTCTTCTGCTTAGTGCAAGAATAGGAAATCTGGGTATTGAAATAATAAACAAATATGCCTACTGCACATAGATGGCAAAAAAAGGAATTCTGAGAAGGAAAATCACACATTTTATTGAAGCAATGATTGTTAGGTTACAGCTAACAGAAAATAGCACAATATAGGGATAAGATGTTTTGATGTTTTTGGAACTATAAAATGGGAAAATCTTACTGTTTCTTATTTATTTACATATTACATTTATATGTGACCATTTCCATGATAACTCTATTCTAGGGCTCTGATTGGCTGTTCTGATTTCAAGACCAGAGAAAAGAACCTAGATTATTCTTAGTTTATGCAAAGGAGCTATGTTATTGTTTATGAAACCAGGTTTGTCTGAGGTGGTGGCAGTGCTGGAAATAGCCATAACTTTCAATTTCAATTTCAATTTCAAATTTATTGGTCACATACATAGTCATACATGGTACGATATGCAGTGAAATGCTT
>JAEANM010022361.1:0-11623 GCA_017656035.1 Myanophis thanlyinensis
GTGTCAGGCCAGGCCGGCTAGTTGGAAAAAATGGGTCTTTAACGCACGTCGGAAAACTCTCAGGTCCGTAATGGTCTTCCCCACCTTGATAATGGTCTTCCCCACCTTGTCACCAAGCTCCCCCCCCACATTACTATGGCAGCCGATAAGAGTAAAGCTTCAGCAGAAAGTTGGAGGCTGACAGATTCAGAACAAGAATATTGATGGATGGTTTAGGCTGATTCTTAATGGTTGCAATTGCTTTTGCAAAGGATTGCCCGGTTCTAGGGAATTGTAAATGAGGAGAAACATTGAGCTGCAGAAATTTCTTCATTTTCATCAGCACAATGATTTGGAAGTTGTTCCTGCATCATTACTCCTGTTTCAGCAGAACCTGTGGAGGAACTCATTATTCATGATTTCATCTTGCCTATTTAAAATGTGTAATAGCTCAAAGATTCGGTTGATGGATTCCTTCCAACTCTTTGATGACTCAAAGATAAATTTTCAAGGTTCTCTCCTAACTGGTCCCACTCCCATTTTGTGGTTTAATGTTTACACTTGTGCTGCATGTCTTTACTAGACTGAAAGATCCTTAGGCCAGGATCTTATCATTTTTGTCTTAAGTAGTATGCACACCCATCGAGTTATAGATAATAGTTGCAGCTGCAAAGGTATGGTGGAAAACTGCTTTAGCTCTATATTTCATTCCTTTCCTCAGTACCTTCTAGATGTATTAAATATCGTGGCTGGGAATTATGACAGAAGAAGTCTAATACAAGAAGACTGGGAGTGCTGTTTTATTCGGCTTTCTGATTTTGGCTTAAGCCAAATTCCTTAAATGAGGTTTAACAGAAATTTTAAGTTCCCATTTCCAACAATAAAAGGTTCCCCTCACATATATGTGCTAATCATTCCCGACTCTAGGGGAAGGACTCCGTTTCTAAGCCGAAGAGCCAGCGGTGTCTGACAATGAATTCCATGGTCATGTGGCTGACATGACTAAACACCAAAGGCATATGGAGCACTGTTACCTCTCCACCAAGGTGGTCCCTATTTTTCTACTTGCATTTTTACATGCTTTCAAACTGCTAGGATGGCAGAAGTTGGGACAAGTAATGGGAGCTCACTCTGTTATGCTGTGCTAGGGATTCAAACCACTGAACTGCTGACCTTTCGGAGCCATCACATCCCCTACAATAAACAATCCAACAATAAACAATCCTATTCTGAATTCTTTATCTGTTACCACTGCTTTTAAAAAAATATGTTTGTCTTTCAAGATTAAGACAATTTCTACTAAGGTAGAAAGAACTGAAGTTATATGAAATAAGTAAATAAAATCACATAATATATTTGCTTTCCCATTTACCCAAAAATTAAAAATGCATTTATTAAATTGCAGGAGAAAGTAGTTTGTACATTTGTTATGAAACAAGATGTCATTAACATCGTTTGAAAATCAGGTTCTACCAGTTTTATGCTATGATGCTCATATTACTGTAATTTTAAAGGATGGCAATATTCTATTCAGTACACAATTTATTATCCAATATCTTTGTTAAATTTTGAGCTAAGATTTTAACAGCTAGATAGGTAAGAAGACTTCAGGATATATTACCCAAAGTAAATCATCCTGCTCAATCTGAATTCACAAACAATCCCAAACTTCAGACAATAAATGACTCCTGACTGATAGAATTTGCAGTCTTAACCAATGCTAGGCACTAATTATTTAGAATTTAGTTACTTTTTCAGCACTAAAAGTAGCCAAACAGATCTGGGTCTTATTAGTTGGAGAATTTAAATTTGATTTTTCTTGTCATGAGAAACTAGAAATTGGGAGTCTGGTAGCATTTTTTCTGGTAAACAGATTTTATTATTATTTTGTTTAATTATATTCATCATCAGATGCATTAAAGCTGATGCCATTTACTTTGTTTGTTTGTTTGTTTTCATTCATTCATTCATTCATTCATTTCCTGCCTTTATTATTTTTACAAATATATCAACACGCATTCCTTCTCCTTTTTTTCCCACAACAACCCTGTAAAATGTGTTGGGCTGAGGAGTAACAATCTACATTATTCAGTCCTGATGCCAGTACAGCCTTTAAAACACCACAGCTTTTAAGTTGTTGGAGATTGATTTTTACTATAAAAATATTTTTCATGAAATATTTTAAAAATTAAATCTAACTTATCTAATTGTCTAATGCACGGGTATCAAACTCGTGGCGCGCAGGCCAGATGTGTCATGCACTGGCCATGCCCACCCCTATTTTAGCAAAGAGGAGAAAAGTCGTGATACTTCACATGCCGACAATGTGTGATGCGAGTTTGACACCCCTGGTCTAATGCCTCCACTTTGCTCTACATGTCCTTGAATCAGAAGGAGGTGTGAACTCCACCTCCTCCTCATTGCTAATGGGTGGCAGCTGCTCATGGTCATCATCTGGAGCCTCCTGGCCAACTTGCTGAAGCTGTAGCTCACCTTCCTCAGTCTCTCACTCATCCAATTGGCCTAGCTGAGGCTGCTCCATCAGGCTAACATTCTCCGAGTCCTGATCCTGACTAACATTCTGTTCCATTCTTTCCTCTGCTGACACAAATTCACTCTCTTTCTCTGAATTTACAACCGGAGAAAGGTCCAGGGTGGATCGATGACAGTGACTGAAGTTACCATGGTGCTGAACCAAGAGGTACTTGTAAGAAGTTTCTGGAGGTCTCTGGGGCTTTTATATTGTTGAATTTTAATGTTATACTCAGCCTGGAGTAACTGTGTGCAAGTTGAGCTTCCATATAAATCTATTAAATAAATACAACGAATAATAAATATTCTCATAATTGCAGCTGTCACAAGCATCCCTGTAGTCCTAGAAGTGCACTTTGGGCATTGGTGACCAGTTCACAATTACAATGCATAGTGTCCCACAGTCTTCGAATGACAATTGGAACCTTCATTGCCAGCTTCCAACAAGCAATGGAGAAACTAGTACTAAGTTGCAAATGGCAGTCACATGACTGTGGGATTCACACACCACCAATGAAGATTTCCATCTACTAATATCACTTCAGCTCTGCATTAATAATACTGAAATTTCTATTGGAAATTTACTTTGGGGACAATAACTTTATTAAACAGCAGAATCACTGCTGGAAGAGGGATGACCATATACATAATTTAAATAAATAAATATAATGACTCAAAACATACATCAGTGAAAATTAATACTTAAGTAACCTTTCTAGTTTATATATTATTTATTTTTATTTCATCTTAATTGTTTTATAGGTAAGTCAAGACAGTGAACATACATAATACTTTTTCCTCCTCCTGTTTTCCCCACAACAACAATCCTGTGACGTGGGCTGGGTTGAAAGAAAGTGTCTTGCTCACAGTCACCTAGCCAGCTTTCATGTCTAACACAGAACTAGAACTCACAGGTTTCTAGACTAGTACCTTAATCACTATGCAAACTGACTCTCTTTAATAGCTATCTTCTTCATCTGTAATGCTGTAATGTGTTAAAGCAGGGGTGTCAAACTTGCATCATCATGGCATCGTCATGTGATGTACCATGACTTTTTCCCATTCACTAAACTGGGTGTGGGCGTGGCCAGTGTGTGACATAACTGGCCTGTAGGCCACGAATTTGACACCCCTGTTTTAAATCAAGGATTAAACAGAAATTCAATAACTGATTCCATTTTCCAATATGGAAATAGTATAATGAAAAAACAAAACAATTTAAAGATTATCTAAGACAATAATATGGCATCCTTAGTCAAAATTAGTTACTAAACAGGAATTAATGATTAATATTTGCTGCCAATAGCTAAAATTAAAATTTAAAATAGATTTACTTCTTGGCCAAAATGCTTTAAGCAGTTACTGTTGCCCAGATAATGCACATCTGTTCTGATCACCTGTAAATCATTTTCTTTTATGGGTTTTTTTTCTACTCCTCTATATGCATATATCTTGTGAATAATTGGCTGCATAGAATAAAGTTGGATGAGTTTGAGGCAGCAAGATAGACTGTCATTAATTGCTTTGTGGGTTTAGTTGTATACAAGTTCCTTCAGGTGCAGATTACAACAGTTTTATTTTTCTTACAAGCACTCTTTGTGCTGTCTCAGCTAGCTTTACTAATGAATTAGATGGAAGGCCTGTAGAGCATATGCAGTCACAAAAAAGTAAAAATATAAAATAGAAGCAGGTTGCCAACATATTCTAATACATTTCTAATTTGCTCAAGGTGAGCAAATCTATGGGTATGGGCAATTTTTAATAAATGGATATCTTGACTTTCTATCTTCGCCAGAAGCTGAAAACTTCTTTTTTTTCTGCAAGAAAGGTGCTCTAAAATAGAAAGCATAAATAAATAAGAGTTATATTATTTGCACTTAAAAGTTCCTACTTAAAATGTATGAAGTTTTTGAGAAACTTCCCAGATTTACTGGGAGTCAGGCAGCATATAAAGTTATTTACAATATATATTGTTGTATCATATAAATTATATTATTATTATTATTATTATATCACAACATGAAATCATAGCTGCCTATTTTTAGCTAATAGTCTTCATTCACACTGAATTCTTCCCAAGAACCTAGGGTATTGTACTATGTTAGTGTAGCATATGTGCAGATCCAAGAAATGTGCATTTTCTAATCAACAGGTGGAAATTTTATCAATGTGCAGATTTTCTAAGTGTAATCCAAAGTATTTTGATCTATAACTCCTGGGACCACCACTGCCAATTTATGCCATAATCTTTCAACTTCAGTATTGAGATTGACAGTGTATTTTGTAATCTTTGTAATTTTGTAATCTTCTCCAATACTTTTGTCTTTCTAATAATTAGAATCCATATACAATTTTCTATTATAAGCATCCATTTAGTCTATACGTTTGGTCTAACCCTATTGCCATGTTGACTGGGAATTACAATTTTAGGTCAAAGTTCTCAGTTATTTTGCTGATGAAAGACTGAAGATTTAAATGCATAAAAAAGTATTGTATTGCAGCGGCAGAATATATTCCTTTGGTAACAAAAATCCCAGGTTGTACCACTGGATTATTCCAGTAGAGCAAAGGAAACCCCTAAGAGGTGAAATTCAGTTGGTTCACACCGGTTCTATAGAACCGGTGGTAACAGTTATAAGCAGTTCAGACAACCAGTTATTAGAAGAAATCTCCTTTTGTTTTTTTCCCCCACTTTGCAGGGTTAATCCTGTAAAGATTAACTTTACAGGGTTAAGCCTGTAAATAAGGCAGTTATTTCTAGCCTAATCTTTATTGCCTTGCTTACAGAAACTGCCTCTCCCCTTATTACATTGTAACTTTGGTGAATGGTGAACTTTTGATGTAATGGTAATGGTAATTCTGTGCTTGGTGATGTTTAATCCTGTAGCCATGCCCACAGAACCGGTAGTAAAAAAAAATTGAATTTCACCACTGCCCCTAAGGAAAGTAGGTGAGACTGTCAATGTGTCAAATCTAAACCAGATAGTTTAGTATAGTAAAACAAAGTTTGTACCGCTCTGAATTCTTTATCTGGTTCTCTATGCAAAACATTATTCAGGGTTGTTTCATGTAATTTCTACATAAAAAACTTTCTAAATTGGATTGTCAATGTGGAATGTATTCAAATGAATTGGTTGCTTCTGAATTGATCTGATAATTTGATATTTTTATATGCATAGAAATATTTTTATACATTTCTTAAATAGCTCAGATAAATTTGGTAACCAAAGTGGAAATTCAAATCTAATCAATATTTTGAACTGAATTGATTACACCAATAAGACAAAATCATCATTGATATAAACTTTTTGTTTGTTTAGAATTTTATTGATAATATGTTTTTGAACCTGTACATTGATATGACCTATAGGCTAATTTTTATACATATAAATCATAATAAACCATATAAACATATATAAACCATAATAAACTATATAAACCATTGGCAAGACAATCTTAAATGGACAAGTACTAAAAATGGACAAGTACTAGATAAAATTACAGACACATCTGTCTCCTGAAATATTCTTTATTATACAAGCCACATATAGTAGTTGTAGACATTAAAGGGTAAAAGATATACACTATCTATACATAATATCTGTGTGGCAACCAACCAGAAGAGCAAGTAAGTATAAGTTAATTAAAATGCAATTAGGAGGCAATCTTGACAAGCCAGGAATAATATGTTTAAAATAGATTTAGAAAAGTTGTGACAAAATTTCAGCTACTTTGCCCTCCTTATGTTCATATTTTGCAAGGTACAAATAAGCATAATGCACTCAGTAGATCACACACAATTTACAGGTTTATTTGGATGCATTCGAGGTTGCTATTTTTCTGGGTTTTTTTCACTTTTCTACTTAACCTTAAAACGTCCAAACAGCCCCAAGGAGGTGAAAAACTGATGTCTCTAAAATAGAGAAACTAAATAAATAAGAAACTAAAATACTTATTTATGCACAAATCTAATGTAAACATGGCATTTTTGTGAATCAACCATATGAAGCCTCCCAAAAGGAAAATGTTTCTTTGCTCCTCTTAGGACACAAAATCTGGGTTCACATATTAGAAATGTGTGGACATGCACAACTAAACCAGCATGTACTTTGCTTAAGTTAGTCTTGAGATATTGAGTAAACCCAGCAAATTTGTTTCGTGAGCCCTGGCTTATGGACAAACTAAATCAGTTTGAAAAACTCATGAAACAGCAGCCTTTGCCCTAAAACTAGTAGGTCAAAGTTCAATGCAGTTTAACTTAAAGCATCCTACGTCATCCTTCATTTTTGCCTCTATTCATCTCAGTAGAGAGGCAGCTTTCAGTGATAACTCAAGCAAAGAACAATATTCCCAGCAGCTTGCATTGTAAGTAGAGCTGGAGGGTTCTTATCCATTCAGCCACTGTTGTCTTGCTAATTCACAGTAGCCCTTTTCTCTCAAGCTTCAAACACCTGCAACTTAATGAAAGCGTACATTGTTACTTCAAGTGGGGAGACAGCACATGTAGTGTCTTACTTCGGCAACCAAAGATGGGGGGGGTGACTTCCCATTTATTCACCCCACTCCCACAACACTGTAATGGAGCATTGCCATTTCCGCTCATCTGCAGACCGTAGGCTTCCCACTAGGTCAATAAGCTTAATATGACACAATTTGCTTTTGAAAAACCAAAAACATTATTCAATTTTTTTCTGTGAAAAAATGACCGAACGTGTTCAGAATGCTGTTATTTCTATCTTGGAAACAAATTATAACTTCAAAATGCCATAATAGCCAATATTTGAGATCTAGTAAGCTATGTTCAATCAAGAAAGTGATATAAATTATTTTATACTTAGATTCAAACAAACTTGTGCTATTCTTAAGTTTTCTGATTGCTTCTTTTTAGGCTTATTCCACAGAAGAAAATTGAATTATTTACTTGAAAATGTAATAAATATATCTAAAATAGATTGTGTTGGACTAAAAATTATTTATAAAAATTGGTTTTATGTGTAAAGAATGCTGTATACAAGTGAGCTCCAGAACTCACTTTATCTCTCCTAGTTCTCTTTTGTGGTCTCACTACTATTACCATCACATGGACTCCCACTATGGAAGTAGTCATGAGGACAGAGTAAGACCTCTCAGGTTTGAAAATAGGAGATTTACTTCTTTTCACTGAACTTATTCCAGTAGTTTCTGATAGGAATTTGTGGCCAACTCAATAATTAAGATGCTGAACTGGAACTGGGAAGATTCACTTTGTCCTTGTGAACTGAGGAACGTCTCTTAACCCAACTTATCTCAGAGGATTGAATTAAAAAAAAAAGAGTGGAGATCTTCACATAAGATGTCTTGATTTTTCAAAGGAAAGACAGAACAGAAGTCTATTAAACAAATCTGCTTTGACAATGTTGCTCAGCTTAATTATGTCTACCTTTCAGAATTTATGAATAATTTCATTTAGAGCAAACCTTTGAGTTCTCCACAACTCTTCATCTAACAAGGTATTATAAAAATCAGGGGATATGGAAGAAACATTATCCAGATTAGATACTTTAACCTAATTAAATAGGTTAAATAGCATTTCTCTTAGTTCTGAGTTATGCTTTCATGAAACCAGAATCAAAGCTGTGGCAGTTCGTGAATTCTGTGGTGCAAAGGTGAACCTTTGGGCAACTTAAAGAATTTTGACATTTGTTTTCAGTAAAATAAATACTACCTTTGGTATTGTTAGCAGTGCAGAAGTACATTTATTTCTTTTAGAAATGCCCCAAAGTTTTAGTAGTGCTTGTTCCTAAGTGAATATATATAGAATTGCATTCCTATTGGTTTCTCTAATTCTTCCAAGATAGAATGCTTTGCTTTTCATAAAAGTTGTGACACACAACTACATTTTTCATGTGCCTTTTTGTTGTTGATAGTTAGCTCCAATGCTTTTTTTCTTAGCATGCACTTCATCTAGAAAAATTCTGAAATAATCCAATGTTGTAATTCTACCCAAATTAACATAATAGATTATAGAGTTCTCCCTTGCAGTGTCTAGCACTAAGTACATTATGAGGGTATATCAGAATAACCTGTGATTGACTAAACCAGATTTTACATCAGATACACTGTTTCTGCACGAACCTGAATTTGTTTGCATAAAAGGAGTTGTCCAGATACAAAGTTAACCTTGCCTATTCCTCTGGTTTTACTGGTAACTTTATCACAATCTTATATTTGCGATTAGTTTATTAATACTTGCCACTTCGATGGAATAATGTAAAACACTGAAAATACCAGCTGGCTATTATTAGAGAAGCAATCATTACATTGAACCTGGATGCCAAAAGTACTAGTGATCCAACAGTAAGGTGTGATAGCAATATAGGCTTAATATATTGTGTATTTATAGTGTTAAATTCACATAGTAGCTAATTCATTGTGTCCAGCTATTTGTTAAATAACTTAGAAACATAATGAAAATATAAGGCACTGTTTGAAAGAATAAAATTTTAAGATGTATTTATGTGAGGAATTAAACTGTTACAGATTACTCTTTAAAACACCCAATTTTTATATTTATAAGAGGATTATTAACCTCATATTTGAGCCTTTTTATAACTGCTCTTTGTTTCATTTTTGTGGAATAAGGCAGAAGTTCATGTCAGAGAAAATAATATAAAAGTTGCTGTATTATACATTTAGCAAATATCAAATCATTTTGTCTCTTAACATAAATATTGGTTTTAGGTTATAATAGGACAATTCTATTTATTGCCTATTTTTCTTTCTACCAATAAAATTTGATTTGTTTTTCCACAACTTGTTTATTCAAGCCTAAAATGTATGTTTGATTATTCAAATACATTTTTTTGCACACAGGTAAAACTTTCACCTAGCAACTGTTAGCAATTTTACATTGCCAATTTATAAATCCATTTTTGCAAAAATTTTCATGTTTGCATTTTAATGCAGACTTCTTCCTTTACAGTACACATTTTCCCATGCATTTTAAATGGAAAACCTCACCATCAAAATCTGACAATTTCGTTTGAGAATTTTGTTTTGGATGGAAGAGACATTTGGGGGAAAATAGGAAGTCTGGATACTTCTGAAACTCTCATTAAAGATGTAAACCATGCTTTAATGATGGTTTATTTAATGAATCTAATTGGCTGAATCTGTACAACGTGCTGAGGAATAAACAACAATTACAAATACAATCCAAAGTGGCTGGATTCATGCACTATGATAAACCCAAACCAAACTATTTCCATTTTACCTACATATCTAAAATATGAATTCAATAGGTATTCCTTGACTTACAACAGCTTGTTTAGTGACTGTTACAACTGCACTGAAAAATGTGCCATATGACTAATTCAGATGCAACTGGTTCATACTTAGGATGATCAACAGAAGTCACGTGATCAACAAATGTCTCACTTAGCAACAGAATATTATGGTCATAAGTCAAGGACTACCTATACTATTTCGAAAAAAAAATTCTCAGTATCATTTGGGAGCTGGCTGCTAATGACACTATCTAGAGTTGCATCTAATGTAGACGCTCTATCCCACTGTCCAGGATTTTATGCACCCATGAAATATCACTGTACAGTGGAATCTCAGGTCAGGAACGCTTCTGACCACGATCAAACCAGGTGCCGAACAAAAAATCCACAAAACGTTCAACTCTGGTTGTGAACACTTCCTCGGCTGGCGATCAAATACAGCCGCGGCGATTTTCTTTGATGCAGCAAATTCCCCCGCCATGCCATTTTTTTCCATGCGCATGCAGTCAGCCTTGCTTCTGATCACAACCAAATTGGGTTGCAAGTGAAATCCTGGAATGGATTACGGTCGTGACCGGAGGTTCCACTGCATTGGAGTAAAACAAATGTCACTTTTGCTTTGTGTGGGACATTTATGTTATTAGCACTGTATTGTATCATTCATAGCTATTCTATCAAATCACATACTTACAGGTAGTCCTTGCCTTACAACCCCACAATTGAGTCAAAAATTTATGTTGCTAAGTGAGAAACTTGTTAAGTGAGTTTGGCCCCATTTTACAACTTTTCTTGTCACGTTTGTCAACTGAATCTCTGCAGTTGCTAAATTAGTAACACAGCTGTGAAGTGAATCTGGTTTCTCCTTGACTTTGCTTGTCAGAAGGTTGCAAAAGGGGATCATATGACCCTCCATGACACGGAAACTATCATAAATATGAGTCAGTTGTCAAGCATCCAAATATAAATCACGTGACTATGGGGAAGCTGCAATGGTCGTAAGCGTGAAAAATGGTCATGAGTGATTTTTCCACTGTCGTCGTAACTTTGAACGATCACCAATGAACTATTGTAAGTTCAGGAGTAACTGTGTTTTCCAAACATGCCCCTAACTCCAAAGAGGTTTACATCAGTTAGGGTGGGTTGTGCCTTTGTTTTGATTTGTGAAATACTTAAAATGTTGCTTTTATAGGTTATCTAGGTGGAGAATTATTCACAAAACCAGAGATATTTCTGGATATCATACAACTTGAGGAACAACACTGGGATTGTATACATCACTCTCAATGACAGCACACTTGGATGACAACTTTTAGGCAAGACTAAGCGAGCCTTTCTCATCAGCTTCTCTTTTATGTGAAAACAAACAACAATGAGCTGCTTGACAAGTTTCTGTGAGAAATAACAAATGTTTTGTTCACTGTAATTCATGCTTTTTATTTCCCTAACACAGTTGTCTGGTTTATCCAGTCGTTTTTTAAAAAATCTGTGTTGCTGCTGTTTAGATAACTTTGCTTGCTCCCTCCTGGTCTTTTACTTCTTTGATTTTGCTCATGTTTTACCTATCCCTTGCCATAGTCTTTTTCCCTTCACTGATTTTTTTTTCTCATTTCCTATTCGCCCTTAGGCCTGACTCACTTGTACAAGTAACTCCCAAGACCTTTGATGATTGCAGAGATGCTCCAGAAATGCAAAACCAAGTTCCCTGAATCAGCAACCTACAGTCCTGGCGCCAAAGGGAGAGAGTCCCAGTGAAGTCCTTAAGGAGTTAAGATCAAATCAAATTTATTCATCACATACATATACATACATAGTATGAAATGCAGTGAAATGTGTTTTCGATCGCTCGC
>JAEANM010022362.1:0-11622 GCA_017656035.1 Myanophis thanlyinensis
AAGAAGACGAAGAAGAAGAAGAAGAAGAAGAAGCTACTCAAAGTGCAGAACACTGAGGGTAGCTTCATTTTCAGTGATATCACTATCTTGTTACATGAAAGACAATACAAATACTTCCAGTGATGACTTTTATTAAAAGGATCAAAAAGATTCAAACAAATCCTGTTCCTTTAAACAATCCTACCTTATACTGATGAAAATGCAGAAACAAAAGCAGAATTATATAGCAAAGTTGTGGAACTGTAACACTGATGCAAGATAGATGCTCCCCCAAAACCAAACAGGGCATAAAGGGCATTGGTCTTACTTGATATGCTTCTTCTCGTTGTGCTGAGCAGAGAATCCAAGAATAGGTTTAACTTCAGTCGTGCTGATCGATAGAGTGAGTCAATCAACTTGAAACAACACCTCACTTCCTGGCTTGCTTCCAGTTTTTGGTTGATTGACAGCAAGAGCTCCTGTAAATAAATTTTCGTACTACCTCTGCACATAGGACCAGATGGTCAACAGGGTGGGTTTGGATTCTCTGCTCAGCACAATGAGAAGGAGTATATCAGGTAAGATCAATGCCCTTTCTCCTTTGTGCTGAAGGCAGAGAATCCAAGAATGGGACATACCAAAGCTGGCAGTCCTGATGGTGGGCCACTATATGGGCCTAAGGTCTTGTCTCAGAGTGCACTTGCTGCAGAACCCTGCTGCCAAAGGCCACATCTGCTGAAGCAAAGGAGTCTAACTTATAGCGCTTAATGAAAGGGTAAGGTGAAGATTAAATGGCTGCCTTGCAGATATCCTCTATGGATGCCTGAGTTGACCAGGCCGCAGTAGTGGCTATACTCCTGGTTGAGTGCTCAGTGAGGTGCCTGAAGACCTGTACATTTTGGGACTCATAAGACCTGGCTATGCAAGCTCTAATCCATCTGCTTATTGTGGATGATTATGCCTTCTTGCCTAAAGATGGGTGAAATGCCACGAAGAGTTACTCCACTTTTCTAATGGGAGCCGTCCTCTTGATATATATCTTAAGTGCTCTGCAAACATCAAGTGTGTGCCATTCCCTTTCCCTTGCATGAACTGGATCTGGGCAGAAATCCGGTAAGCATAATTCCTGAGCCCTGTGGAACCAGGAATTTACTTTTGGAATGAAGGAAGGGTCTAATCTAAGGACTACTGTTTGGGGTGAAAAAATGCAGAGATCTTCTCTGACTGATAAGACCACTAGTTCAGATACTAGTTGTGCACAAGGGTTCGAATGGAGCAATTGTAAGAGTCCTTAGAACCTTGGATAAGTCAGTTAACCCTCCTAGAGGCCTGGATTGTCTGAATGACCCTAGTAGAAAGGTTGTCTTTTCTTAGGGCCTGCCACTCAACCTCCAAATGGTCAGTTGGAGCCACCCAGGGTTGGAATGTGATAGATTCCCCAATGGAGGACCAAGCAATCCTGAGGAATCCACCAATTATGGGAAGTCGACAGGCTGATCAGATCTGCAAACCATGGCCTTTGGGGCCAATTTGGTGTCATTAGCAATATATCTGCTTCCTCTTCTTTCTGATCACCTCTGGGATGAGGAGGAAAGGCATATAGCAACCCCAGTGACCAAGAACTGTGAAGAGCATCTGTCCCCTCTGTCCCCGGGTCTTGAAATTGAGTGAAGGATCTCGGCAGCTGGTTGTTCCCAGGGGATGCAAACAAATTGACTACTGGAATGCCAAATTTCTTGGTGGGTGCAGCTGCCACTCCAAGTGGTTGATCTGTGTCCGGCTGAGCCAGTCTGCCTGGACATTTGCCGCTCCCGAAATATGTTGGGCCTTGAGGGATCTCAAATGAGTCTCTAACCAGAGGCATCAGGCTTGCGCCTCTCTCATGAGAGACCATGAGTGCCCCCCTGTCTGTTGACATGGGCTTTGGTGGCCACATTGTCTATCATAATCATGACATCTAGACCTTGAATCTCATGCTTGAAGTTCTGGAACACCAGGTGTACAGCCCTCAGCTTTAGCCAGTTTATGTTGTGAAGTTGGTCTGTTGGAGACCACTGGCTCTGGGTCATGAGCATGCCCAGGTGTGCTCCCCAGCCGAAGAGGCTGGCGTCAGTGGTGACTGTCATGCGGGCCAGTTCTTTGAAGGAGTAGCCTTTTTGAAGAGCCTCTGATCTCCACCACCTCAGTGATCAGATCATGTCTGATCTGATCAGAACCCTGGCTTGAGAATTGATGCGGCCTTCCTGTTGAGAGGAGAGCATAAACCACTGCAAGGGTCTTTGTGGAGCCTTGCCCATGGAACAATGCCTATACAGGATATCAGCTTGCCGAGTAACTGAGAGTGTCATGCCAAGGAAACCCTGGGCCCCTGTTGGACCTGAGTTATTAGGTCCTGAATGATGTCTTGTCTCTCCTCTCCTCTGACAGAAAGACCTGGCACAAGGTAGCATCTATGACAGCATCCAGATATTGCAAATGGATCGTCAGTGTGAGATGACTTTTTCTATGTTGATTAGGAAACCATGTCTTTGAAGAGTGGCAATGCTCATTCGAGTGTTTCTCAACGCCTGATGGTAGGACATGGACTGAATAAGTATGTTGTCCAGGTAACTCTGAATGCAGATAGGGATGGTTCTGAGCTGAGCTTCAAGGCTGCTAGCACTTTAAAGACCCTGGGGGCTGATGAAAGGCCGAATGGGAGAGCCCTGTATAGGAGGTGTCTGCCCATATAACAGAATCAGAGGAAGCACCTATGCACTGAAAGAATGGGGATATGTAAATAAGCCTCCAACTGGTCAATGGACTCCAGGAAGTCGCCCGTCCTGATGCTCTCCAAGATGGATTGGAGAGAGTGCATTTTGAATTAGTGATACTTAATATGCACATTTAATCTTTTTAGGTCTAGAATGGCTCTCTATCCCCCCAAGGCCTTCGGTACTACGAATAAAATGGAATAAAATCCTGTTCCCTGTTGGTCTATAGGAACCGATTTGATGGCATGAATATCCAATAAATGTTGTATGTCCTCCTCCATGAAGCCGCTCTTAGTGGTTTGTTGGAATGGGACACTGCACAAAGCATCTCAGGGGATGGAGTTGAATTCTAGGTCTAGTCCCTTCTGACTGTATTTAAGACCCACTTGTCCGAGACAGTATCCTCCCACTGGTCTGCAAATATACTTAGTCAGCTGCCAATGGGAGGCCCTGGAATGGACTTATTTCGAGTGCCAGAAGGGTTTCTAAAGGGACATCAGGATTGGGGCTGAGGTCTGTACGTGTCCCGGTATCCTGCTCTGTCCTGCGTGCATTCTGGCCACCTGAAGAAAGTCTCTGCTGTGTATCAGGCACGGGCTCAGGAGGATAAAACCCTGGCCTATGCTGATATGGTGTGAATCGCTTGACCAGCTCTCTTGTACTGGTATGGGAAGACCTTTTTCTTGTCCTTTTTTTCCACCAACATAGGATGAATGGTCTCCTCGAACAATCTGTTGCTCTGAAATGGAGTGGAGGCCAATCTCCTTTTGGTCTTCATGTCTGCCTGCCAGTGGTGAAGCCACAATAGTCGATGGGACACCATAGAGGAGGCCATGGCCCTGGAGGCAAATTTTATTTTGTCTAAGGTGGCACTCCCAGAGAATTCAGTTGCAGCAATCACCTTATTAATGTCTTGCTGCAACCAGGTATCATTCCCAGCAATCTGTCCTGCATCTGTCGCAACCACATCAAGGTGGTACAGTTGAAAAAGGTTGCAGCTGAGGCAGCTCTAACTGCCCAGGATGTAGCTTGGTAGGAATTGCAAAAGATTAATACCACCTTCTTGTCCTCTGTCTTGAGGCCTTCTGCCACATTACCTGACATCAGAGATGGAGCAGCCAAGGAGACCACTAGCTCATCTACCACCAGAAGCTGAAGAGCCTCAGACAGCCCCTGATCTGCCTGATATAACTTCTTGTGGCTTGAGCTAGGAGCAACCTGCAACCCTGGCCTAAGCCATTGATTCCGAATCACATTAATGACTATCTGAGGGATGGGGACCCCTTCATGCTCCCCTACCAGAGTAGAAAACAGCAGATTGCCAGGGATCTGAGCTCCTGGACCTGTAGCTGATGAAATAGAAGGGACTCCTAAATCAAATGTGGCCCTGGCCTTATGTAATAAGGATTTAAATAAGCCAGGAGGACCCACAAAGGCTGGAGGATCTGGATGAAGGTCCTCATCCTCAGAGAGATCTGGTTCTCTGAGCTCCCTCTGAGACAGAATCTCTATTTCTGACTGATGAGGCTGACGATCTGGTCCCCTGCAAGAAGTCCAGCTAAGAAGGTTCCTGCTGTGAGAAAAGGTGCTCTGACTGGAACTCAGAGATAGGAGGAATAGACCCAGGGAGCTGAGCTTGTTGCAATCCAGCAAATCTCTGTGCAATGGCTGCTATAATTCTAGACTGAAACTCAGCATCCTGCTGATCTTCCCCCTTCCTAAGCCCTGCAGCTGTAGGAGTAGAAAGGTGGCCTCTGGAGCGAGAATGTGTTGATTCACCAGGTTTCACTGTAGTGGCAGAGCCAGAAAAAAACCTGCTGCTTTCAGAACTGAATGCCAGGTTGAGATGCCCTCTGGCACCCTATGGTAATAAGGAATGAATCCTAGCTGAATAGGATCTGCTGCCGATATAGGCAGGAAGTGGACGATCACCCACAGAAGCAGTTTATAACCTTTTTTTGAACCTGCTTTTGAAAATTCTTTCTCAATTGCCTTTGGTCTCCTAGAAGCTGCCCTCTCTTCAGATTTGGAAGACTTCTGCAAGGCTTTGGCCTTGAGTTTATCAGAAGCAGCTCTGGTTGCAGATTTAGAACTCTTGGTATGCTTTCTGCTCGACTGGGATTGCCCAAGGAGAAGCTGGCCTTGTCCCAGAGTTTCCATAGCTTCACCCTGAATATGAGGGCTGTGCTCCATTCTGGAGATATATGATTAGGGAAAAACCCCTTTTGTTTTCAGGAACTAAGAATCAAGCTTTAAGACAATTTTAATTTGTGCTGCCAAAATTATCAGAAGTATGCCTCAGAATATCTTGCCAGGGACTTAGAAAGCCGTGAATACTCCTTGTTCCAAGAAGAAAAATAACAGAAGGCAGGATAGTATACTCCGGGGCCCCTGGCAGTGACTCATCTGCTGTGGCTGCTCTGCCTCGTGGTGAGAGAGAGAGAGAGAGAGAGATCTAAAAGGCCTCTCTGTAGCCCCCCCTTCCACACGGGGAGAAGCTTAACAAGTTGAAATGGCTCTATTCTCAATTTTGCTACCTCTGGGTATAAGATGGGAGTTTTATCATACTATCTCCTGCTCCTGACAGCGAATCCAAGAATGGTTGTCCAACGGAGCTCTGATAAAAGCATGTTTACGATCACAGACTGAGTCGAAAAACTGGAAGCAAGCCAGGAAGTGAGGTGTGATTTCAAGTTGATTGACTCAGTCTATTAATCAACATCATTGGAGTTAAACCCATTCTCTACCTTCAGCACAACGGAGAAAGACATGGGTAGAGTTTTCTTTCAATTTGAAGCTGAACTTCCTTTTTGAGAGATCAGGAAAGGCAATAGAACAGCCATTGAAAAGGTCCTACAGCAGACAAAGTGAGGTGGTATAGTCTTCTAAGAGGTCCCTGAGAGTCCAGGTAGTCTTCCACTTAGGACTACAATTGGGAGGCGAATTTCCATTGCTAAGTAAAGAGGATTGTTAAGTGAGTCATGCCCAATTTTGTGACCTTTTTGTCGTAGCTGTTAAGCATATCACTAGAATTGTAAGGTGAATCATAGGTCATTATGGTCATAAATGGTCATAAATATGAGGACCAATTGTACATCACTTTTTAGTGCCATTGTGACTTTGAACACTCATAAACAATTGGTTGTAAGCTAATTATCTGTTAGACCTACCAAATATTTCCAGGAGGAAGGACCTAGGAAAAAGACCAAAGTAGTAGGTAACCAAAGAAAGACTCTAAGGTACAGAACGGTTGCCAGTTACTAAACAACTGAGTAGACTATATTGGGTATAATACCAGGATGAAGTCCTAAACAATAGATATGTTGTATATTTCATGGTAATGATCTGCCTTTTTGATTCTGCCTTAGGCACAAAATAAAATCTTTGCCAACTGAGCATTGCTTGATATTGCTGTCAGCAACAGTTTCATCTTAAAAAATATATCTGCTGGCATAAAAACCAGGACCCAAGGTTCAATAAAACATGGCTTTAATTTATTACTATCTAACAAAAACACCATAAAACCCTTAGAGAAACAACCACCTCATTTTAATCGGGATATGAAGTGTAGATTAAATTTATAAACTAAGTAACAATTAACAAATGTCTACTAACTGTGCTTAAATTCTAGCTTTGAACCATATTTAATAGTAGTACCCATACTTGTTCTTGAAGCTAATTTGGATTCTTTTTTAGCTATTCTTCTTTTTACTACCAGCAGGTAGTAATCCCAGACAATAAAAATATATTTTATATTAAAAAAATTGAAAGAAGTGCTACCAAATTCCTGATAATAGTTACAAGTTTATGCAATCCTTTAAAAATGGGATTTGATGAAATATCTGATCTCAGCTATAACCTTTCTGAATGAAAGCCAAGAACTATAAGAGTTTAAGGAAGTTCTACCAACTTCTTTATTCAAAATTAAAACAAGAGGTTGAAGTAAAATCCTAAGCAATGCTACTTAATAAACTTCCTAGAGTCACTTTTTAATTTGTGTGACATATTGCCCTCATCAAAAACAATCCATGTCCTTCAAGTTCAATAGGTAATTATTCTAGGAGGAAGATGACAATTGAATTTCGAAACAAAATATAGTATTTTTGTGTATCTATAAAAGTTGTAACTTTTTCTTGGAAATAACTTCCAAAGGCCATGTAAATGTAGTTCATAAATGTAGATCTGTAATTTTTCTCCAATACATAAAATTCTAGCACACTTATTAGAATACTTATGTTTGTAGGCAGTATATGTAGAAGTAAAATGCCTTCTTCTATATGGTTACTATAAAACTTTACTTCATTCCAAGAGGGCATTTCATCCAGTCTGTCGTAAATGTTTGATCAGATAGTGTTTTGGTTAGGCAACTTTCAGCTTCTATGAACCATACTCTGGCAAAACTATCATACAGAAATAGAGAAAAGTTATAATCTAACACTTTCACAGATATATTGTATGTAATTCATAGGAAGCTCACTATAAGATGTCTACTCAAATATGCAGCCATTCAATTCTATTGAGCTGCTATACTATATAAATTATATTTGCTGGGTTTTTTTTGCTCAAAATCACTATAATATATTATTGTAGCTCAGCCTTAATAATATTAAAAGAATTCTACATAAACATAGGCTAAAGATAATATTGAATGAATCACAGTATTTTTGATGATATACAAATGAAAGGAAAAGTTTCCATCTACTGAATATGGTAGACAGTAGATAGGAAACATCCAATATCTAAACTATGGTACTTTTATACATAAATTTTCTCAAACTATTTTCAGTTCCAGGCAGGTGTTCAAATTTCTTTGTTAACTTCTTAAGAAAATGGCTTGAGGTATTTAAACGCACTGATATTTTGTGTTTAAACTGTATATTAAATTACAGTTAATTAGTGTAGATTACAAACTTGATCATTAATTAATTGTGCACGGTTACAGAAAAGATGGAAAGAAGGCAATCATGTTTCATTATCTGAACCTACATCAACACCATCAAGTAATGTTGCTTCCACTTCAAATGTGTCAAAACTAGATTAGCTTTCTACCTAATATAGTTACTACTTACCTTGTGAAAATTTCTGAAGTACGCTGCCTTCTCATCTGGAAATTTTTCTAGCCTTCGAGGTCCTTTACTTGAAGCTTTCTTGAAAACCAGCCAGCATCTTCTGAAAATCTACACACATAAACACAAAAAGAAAGATTACCATCCTTAGAAAACTCACATTGCATATGTGAATATGGTAACAACAGAACTTGAATATGGTAACAACAGAACTTCAATATTGTAAGGCAGTGGTGGTGAACCTTTTGGGCACAGAGTGCCAAATTTAAATTTTAAATTTAACTTTAATTTTGTATTTAAATAATTTATTTAATTGTTTTAATACTATTTAAATTGATTTTAAAGTTAATTTTTAATTTACCTTTTTTGAATTGATCAGCCACTATCTAATTATTTTAATTGGTTTTTTATGGAGTGAATTGTGTATGTGTATTTTATTTGGCTGTAAACCGCCCCGAGTCCCTAGGGAGAGGGGGCGGTATACAAATCATGAAAATAAATAAATAAATGCGAGCGCGTGCATGAAGCACGCGCACGCTGCATGTTCTGCACATGCGCAGACATGCATGTGTGCAACACTAATGCATCGCAGTCACGCACAAACCTCATGCATGCGCAGTCATGCACAAAATTCATGCATGCGCAGTTGTGCACAAACCTTGCGCATGCGCACAACTCAAGGCTGAACTGGAGGTTTGGGGAAGCTCTGGAATGATGCGGCTGTAGGGTGTGCATCTTGGGAGGCGCTGCCTTCCAAGATACATTGGCTGCTGCTGCGGGAGGCCGTGCTGGAAGCCAGGCACGTTGCAATGGGGCTGGATGGCCTCCTGCACAACCGGACAGGCCTGGTGGAGGGAGCTATGGGTGGCAGAGGCAGTGGTGATAGGTGGGCAGTGGGGCAGCAGGGAGGGAGATGCACACCTCTGGCTGCTGGCAGCTTTGGGGGCAATTTCCACGCTGTCCTCCCAGCACGCCTACTCCTGTTGGCGGCTTTTCTGCAATTTCCCGTGTAGCTGCCCTTCCCCAGTGGCACATGGCTTTTTATTGGAGGCTGGTGGGATGATCTTCTCATGGGGCAGCAGCATGTTTTTAGAGCATGCGCAGTTGCACATGACTATAGCACCATTTTTGGCACATGCGCAGTCACAGAGTCATGCACACGTGCACATGTGCAGTATGTTAGTTGGGCTGACTGCTGGTGTGCCGGCAGAGATGGCTCTGCGTGCCAACTTGGGCATGCGTGACATAGGTTCACCATCACGGTTGTAAGGTTTCCTCATTTTATTTATAAATAAATATTTGTTTCATGGATGATGTAGAATAGTGACAAACATTCATTGTTTTTATGTTTCCGATTTTATTCTTAATCTCAAAAACATCTGAATAGTTTGGAATCTTTTTTTAGCACATTTCTAGTACTAGATTATTTTTCAAGTATTATACATTTTTCATGCATTATACTATTGCGAAATTGGTTTGGGTATACATACCACTTTCACTGATAAACATAGCTTGGGCATTCTTATTCAGAAGCAGAATTCATTAAATCAATAGGCTTTATTCTGAGCTGAGCATGTATCATATTGCAGCCTGTGTGTTCTTAAATTTTATGCACTGGAATATCAGTTTTAGCTATGTTTTAGAGTCAGGTATTAAAGTAAAACTGACTTTAGCATTTGCAAATGGTTTAACATCAGTCTGCTAATTGTCTCAGTGACATATTCACTAACCAACTTGATCCCAGCCATAAGAGAACATAAATTATTTCAGTGTGGGGACTGCAAGAGGTGTTAAGGAACAGGCAGATGTTCAGATGAGATGGGAATTGAGCTAGGAGACTGCACTGAGTTACTTGTAACAGCAACTTTATCCTACATTCTCTAGAAATAATATTACAATGTGGCAGACTTCCAGTAAACCTAGTAGAAAGTAAATACCCAGTGGTAGTGCTTTTCATGTTCTTTGATATTGAGTGTTTTAATGAATGCCTAATTTATAATGGTTTCACTTTCTGGTCCTTGAATAACAAGAGGCTCTTTTGTGTTCTGCATCACCAAGGTATTAGAATCTGTTTCTTCTTTGTTAATTTTTCTTGCTATTGTTAATGCTGATCAATGTCTGTTCTTTTTAATCTAATTTACGCCTACTCTTTTTATTTGAATATTTAAAAGAGAGGAGATCAAGAGCAATACTTTTAAATGTACAATATTGTATTAGGCGTCCAATATTTTCACAGAAGCTACTATTTTATAGATTATCTAGTTTCTTTTGCCCTGAACTTAGTCTTTAAAAATATATTTAAAAAAAAAACCCTTCAAAGCCACAATAATATATCCAACTATTAGTTAAAAGAAAGCAGCTAATTTATTTCTTGAACTACAAACAATGATGGACATGAATTCTTTTCAAGAAGCTTGCATGAGAGTACTATATCAAATTATAATAAAAAGAGGAGGCCCTTTTGTCAAAAGTATAATATTTTAAAGAAGACCATGATGATTTAAAAAACCTGGTGGTATTTTCATCTTCAACTCCAAGGCTGATTCTGTCCTTAACTCCATGGCTATTTTTCTGAAAATGAAATTTTGAAAGTGTAGAAGTACAATAGGAAAGAAGGAAGAAATGAACTTAAAACTTTTCCTTGCCAATCTTTAGCTATTTCAAACTCCCTCTTGAAGTTTTTAAATACCTGCATATCTTTCTTAACTGACTCTCAATGTTAATGACAAAATCCCTGTGACTGAATCTCCAAACTAATTCATTATTCAATCACTTAAATGATAGTTGAGATAAACACTGTGAACTAAATTGAATTACTTTTGCTTCTTATCAGTGAATTAAAAAATCTGAGCACAATGAGCCTTCCCACATACAATTCATAATTAGCAGACTATCATGGACTAAGTGTTACTTAGGATTGTGGGAACTCAAATTTAAAGCATGATGCATCCACAAAGCTCACAGAGTGGCCTTGGGCCACTCGCTAACTCTCAGACTAATTTATTTCAGAGGTTTGCTATAAAGTTAAAATTGATGCTTTCCTGAGCTGCTTGGAGAAAAAATACAATATCAATGAAAGAAGTCACTGTCAATTCAGTGTGCGCTGAAATTATTAAATCTGTTGAAAGCAATGCTATCTGGACAATCTAACTTTACTTAAATGTATTTGCAGCTGGGTGTGCAGCTAAAAAAAATGTTAGGCTTTTAGCATTTATTCAGATGATAAACAAAGCCAACATTTTAAGCTTTCATTGTTTGTTCTAGGGTTCTATTTTTGTTTTAAATTTAGCCTGTAAGCAATCAAACAGAAAATCTTTATAAAGTGGAATAAATAAGTAACAAAATCAAGGAGATATCATGCATTACAAATGAATGTACATTTACCTAAGACATCCTGTCTAACAGTAACACAGCTAACTATTCAGGTACAGTTAGTTATTGTATTATTTTGATCTACTGTTAGTTGCACAGATTCCTTAAACTTTCTCAGTTCACAACATCCTTACTGTCCCTGTAATCTTTTCACGGCACCCCTACACCAAAACTGTGATCATACTTGAGTTTGCAATTTGTAATCCTATGTACCCTTTATATTGTGATCTTGTATAAATAGACTGCAGCACCATGGACAGAGTTTAGAAACAGAGATTCTACTGCTACTGTGAAAAATTTGGAAGAAAAATTCAGTCAGATCCACTCAGTCTGAGATCAGCTGAGCAGGTCCAATGTCAGAAGATGACTGAGATCCATACTGCAGTGTTACATGAAATGAGTTTGATCTTGTAACTTCTGAAGAAGTGGACAAGAGTCTCTGATATATATAT
>JAEANM010022363.1:0-11622 GCA_017656035.1 Myanophis thanlyinensis
TGGCCTTTTGTATCTTGGAACATAATTTGTAAGTAGAGACTATTTTTTTCTCAAAAAAAAATTTGTAAGTCGAAATTTTTGTAACTAGAGGTCTTTGTAAGTAGAGGTACCACTGTATTGATATGATAGACTGGTCAGTATTATTCTATGGGGCAATAAGAGAACATATTCTCGCTCTTTTTTGTTTTGGAGCTTTTATGTTGCTTCATTCTAAACTTATAATTAGATGAGAAGATGCTGCATATAAAACTAATCCACTAGGCGACCATGCATCAGTCCTGAGATCCACAGATTTCATGCACCCATGTCATCCTAGCAGAACTCTTGCAGAAGAACCAGATCTTGATAATCTTCTGATGGGATGGATATTGAGGGAAAACCTTGCAATGGCCGTGAGTTCTTCCTCTCTTTATTTTCCCCTGGGACTCTAAGGCAGCCATTTTCAAGGTTAAAAAAAAAGTGGGGGAGGGACTGAGAGACTGAGTGGATATGTAGAGGAAGATTTGTGTTGTGTGGAGATCAGAAAGGAAGCTTTTGCAGCAAAGGGAGTAGACTAGCCATCAGCTCAACAGGCAACTGACTTCTCCAAACCAGCAGCAGAGAAGCTGAAAGGAGCAAAGTCCAGCAGCTTCACAACCTCCACAACACTGAGAAGCTCTAGCTAGCCAACAATTGGAAAAGCACCTTTCCTTTCTCATCCAATGCAGACTGAGAAATTGACATGCCAATGTTTCATCAGCAGTTTAGAACAGCAGCTGACAGTTACAGAAGTCAATTTGAAAGTGGCTACAGTGGTGGCTGAAGACTTTGGTGTAAGCTCAAACAAGAAAGAAGAATAGACTGTTTAGGAAATACCCATGGAGATTCTCAGTCATCCAGGATCGTGGCTGTTCCAAAGGTGCTTTTATCCAAAGGGTAACTGGATTTTGTTGGGGGGGGGGGGTTCTTTGAAAACATTTCATTTCTCATCCAAGAAGTTCTTCAGTATTAACTGGTGGGGAATAGAGCAGTGGGTCACCAACCAGTGGTCTGTGAGAAAACTTTGGTGGTCCGCAGAAAAATTATTTGCATTTTTATATTGCATTGAATCGGGTCAATCACTAGGCAAATCATATTAGTGGTCCACAGGATTTAAAATTATGAATTTAGTGGTCCCTGAGACCCAAAAGGTTGGGGACCTCTGGAATAGAAGATTTGTACTGTATTCTTTGCAGTCATCTGGTTGCTAGCCATCTGAAAGTCAATCTTGGCACTCTGAAAGTTTTTAAGGCCACTGGGGGGGGCGTATCTGTATCCTCAGAGTCACCTGAATCAGAGAGCAAATGGATAGGGAATCTTCTTGGAACAGCTAAAAGAACTATGTTGTAAACAGGAAATAGGTGATGTCTTATCTTTCTTTGTCTGAGGAGAGAGAGCTGTTCAATTTTAACATAGAGGGCCTCTTTCAAACCAGTGGTCCTCCCTATCCAAAATGTGAACTTCTCTGTTTTCAAAAGAGTGACCTTGCCTTTAAAATACAGATGGATTGCTGAATCCTGTCCTGATAAGTTTGTTGTCACAAATGCATGGCAATATAGTAGCCTCAACAACTCTCAGAGTACTAATGACAGACACCTGCCCACCAAATGATTGCTAAGAATATATGTCTGTTGGAATAAAAATCCAGTCCTGTTCCAATCCAGGAGAAAGACACTGGAAATAAAATGGAGGTTGGCTGCAGAAAATAAAGTCTTTATTTGCTTTGTAGTCAGAAGTAATGACAGCAACATGATTCTGGGGTGGCTGACAAAATGGGATAGAGAGTGGGTGGGTTTTTATACATTCTTTGGGGGTTTGTGATTAAGATGCCTGTTCATGTGTAAGAATGTGTCCTTTAATATTTTAATGGCTGATTCCTATGTGGTCATGTAGTGGACATGGCTGTTCAAGGCAAAAGGGAAAATGCAAATCCTCAGTGTTTATCTGAGCGAATCTTGTCAGCTTTAGCTTTCCTAATTGTGTTGCTTATTTGGAGTCTCTATGCTTATGAATAGATCAACTCCTGACCAAGTCTTTCTGAATAGATACAAAAATCTCCATTCCTAAAGACCAGCCTCTTCAAGCTTCTGCTTGATGTTGTTTTGCTATGGCAAGAAGACTCCAGCTACTTTCTGCCTTTGTTAAGATTTTTCTCTACTTCTCCTTTAGAGGAAATATTTTATCCTGCATTTTTTTAATATTAAGAATAAAGAATATTTTAATCTGGGGAGGGGGGCTTCCTATAACTCCTTCCATTTACCAGCAGTCAGTAAAAACTGAAAAAGGGTTTTGGATGAGAAACAAAATGTTTTCAAAGAAAAAAACAAGGAAGACATGTTGTCTTTTAGAAAAAGGACCTTTGGGAGGCTATTTAAGAATAAGCAATACACATAGATATACAAATTAATGTAGACATAAAATAAGATAAGCTTAAGTAATAACTGAAATAGGAAATAGCTACTTTATTTTATTTTATTCTTCACAAATGTCTCCCTGGGGAAACAGAGAAGATAAAAATAGTCAGTTTGTTGCTAATCTTTAACATTTCCCAAGACAGTTTCCTCATAAATGGGCCATTTGTTGTTTTTTTCCCCTTTGGGTTAATAAAGTAAGAATAATTCTATAGTGTGATGTTGCTAAGTTGTTAAAGATGCTTTAATTTATCCAGTGACTTCTAAATAAGCATTTTCAGCATTTTTCTGGCCCTTTAGACCATGCCCAGTGGTGGGATTCAAATAATTTAACAACTGGTTCTCTGCCCTAATAACCAGCTGAACCAGCAGTTCTCTGAACTGCTTAGAAAATTAACAACTGGTTCTAGCAAATAGGCATGAACTGGTTGAATCCCACCTCTGACCACGGGTGTCAAAACTTGCAGCGTTACGTTGCTGTCGTGATGTATCACCAAGTTTTTTCCCTTCATGGAGCTGGGGTGGGCATTGCCTGCGTGTGAGGCATCCGGCCCATGGGTCACCAGTTTGACACCCACTGCTTTAGACAAACACTTTTTTATTTTCTTAGGTCTATTATATTTTTGTATCTAATAGTATATTTCATAGCAGTAGGGACCATTTATATCCCATGGTCATTTTAGGTATTTTAGGTGCTTGTGATCATTAAGATTTGGTTCTTCTCCCTACTGCAAATTTTATTTTATTGCTTCTTTTGATCGTATTGATTTCAATGTTAATTTGACCACTTTGGGAATAAGGTAAAGAATGTATGGCTGATTAGTAAATATAAAATCCACTGAGATTTTTCTAGATAGAGTTTTGGATATCAGTTGTAGAAGGTCTATGCAAACCCTTATGGTTGTCCCTCTCTCCAAATTTATATTTGTGTTTCTTATTTATTTTGGTCTCCTGCTACAGATAATACACACTGTGCAATGAAGCAGTGGTCTTTTGCATCAGTGGTTTTGTTTCCTCTGTGGGCATAATATACACACAGTTTGCTGCATACATCTGAAAGTCTTTTCAGGAAATCAGTTCCAGTACAAGTTTTTAATTGTTCTTTTTTTGCATGCATTATTAAACTGCAAACACCCAAATCCACAAATAAGACTTCCACTTGGCTAATGTTTGGGTGTTTTAACAGTATCAGGTTAGTTGTTGCTATTTTCTGCATGAAAATCAGGCAGTTAAAACATTTCACAACTTACACATATGGTCTTGGTTCCAGATATGTCAAAACTGGCATAGGAATGAATAGAAAATGCCACAGAATTTTGAATAGGAGAGAATCTGTATTATGTAGAAAGAAGATTGGTAAGAAGTTGAAACACTATGAAAACATTGCAGATTTCTGTATGAAGAAAATACCGGTGCACTGGGGTCATCTTTATGTATAAATGATATATATACAATAACTCCCTGGTGCATTTCAATAATTACCTGGTTATTACAACCTGGGGGAGTTTCCTGGACTTACAACACCTGCTCAAGGAGCAGGCAGCAGTTGTGGCTAGGAGAACTTTTACTCAGCTTTGTGTAATGCATATTTATACCCCTTCCTGGTATAATAATTCTCTTGATCACACATGTCCTGGTCATCGACTCTTGGTCACACATGTGCTGGTCATCGACTACTGCAATGGCTTTACATAGGACTACCTGTGAAGAGTATCCAGAAGTTACAGCTGATGCAGAATGTGCCCATGTGAGCATTTTGGGTCATACCAAGAATCCAACTTGACTACCTGAACTGCATTGGTTGCCGGTCTGATTCTAGGTCCATTTTAAGGTGTTGGTTATTACCTTTAAATATTAGCATGATGGTTACTTGAGGAATGGTTTCCCCTCATCATAGCTAGCTGAGCTATCACAAACAGGGAAAATATGTTTTAAAAAAGAGGACTTGCAATCAATTCACCAAGCAGCAGAGCAGGTTATGAGGCTGAAATGCTGCTCTTCTTCAACCTCATTACTTTGCCTGCTTCACAACATTCACTGCCTAAGGCAGTGGTGGCGAACTTTTTACTTACCGAGTGCCAAAAAGGTACATGCTTTGCCATTGCCATTTGCATGTGGCTCCTCCACATGTGCTGCATGTGCAAATGCACATATGCACATCCATGCATCTTTTGCACATGCAATGCATGCATGCTGCACGCAGGCACTCGCACACATGATCAATTGTGTGTGTATGCACAGGAGAGCTCCAAAGACCAGTTGGATTTCCTGCTGCAATCATGCGCATGCACAGCGGAGGCCTGAAGATCACCTGGCTGTCTGAAATTGCATGTGCGTGCATGTGCAATCACATGTGCATGCTCAGCTGGAGGTAAGTTGGCTAACAGCTTGTATGCCCAGCAAGATGGCTCTAAGTGCCACAGGTGGCATCCTTACCATAGGTTCGCCATCACGGGCCTAAGGCATCCATTTTGTTTTGCTTATCAGTAAAAGCAGGGACCATAAGGAATTATTTACTCCTGATTGTTTCAGCTGTGAAAAGGCAAATCCTGGGTTATGTTTTATTTGAAAAGTTATTAAAGATATTAGGCAAGGGTGGAGAATCATGGCCCTTTTATTACTTGTGGACTTCAGTTCCCAGAATAAAAGGGCCATGGATCTCCACCCCCAATGTTAGGGTTGTTGTCATAATTTTTTGGATCAAAAACAGGCATATTCATAATTCTTTTGCAGCTAAGACTGGCTATTTAATTAAAAAAAATAAAAGCTTTTGCACTTTAAAGATTTGAGGAAGTGTGGCAGGTAAGTGATGGAGTAAAGCTTTATGGCTTATGGAAAAAAAAGGCAGTTTGGTGAATTTGAAGAAATAAAATAGGAGTGTGGTAAGAAAAATCTTGTCCTGTTCTAACCCGGGAGAAAGGCACAGGAAATAAAATGGAGGCTGACTGTAAGGAAAGCAGGTTTATTTGGTTTCCAGAAACTTCAGTGACAGCAACAATATTTCTGGGTGGCTGACCAAATGGCTGGGTGACTGGATGCATCTTTATAGGGTTCTGGGGTTTTGTGATTGAGATGCTCCAGGGGATTGTGCACTGTAGTGAGCCTTGTGTCTTTTACTATTTCAGTGATGGTGAGTCAATCCTATTGTGTTCTAAAAGTCATGTCCTTAAATTTTGGGTGGGGGAATGTAAATTCTTAATCCCATCAGCTTGGGAACTGTGGCTGAATGTATTTTGTTTATGAATAGATTGGCTCAGTCTTTCTTACTAAGTTAAGTACAAAATATACATCTTTAAAGACTTGAGGTTTCTGCTGGGGTCAGTTAAGAAAGTCTGTGGCTGCTTTGTGCCTTTAAGAACAGATTTCTCCATTTCTCCTTTGGGGAAATATTCTATCTTGCCTCTCTTAATATTAAAAATAAAGAATATTTTAATCCAGAGGGAGGGAGCTTCCTACAGGAGTATTCTGACTGGTTATATAGTCAACAGGGACATTTTAGCTTTTTTAGGAAACAAAACAAGTTCACCCCAACCATTTCTGAATTTTGGTGGCACTATTTGGGAAGGAATGGATAGGTCGCAAAAATGGGTTCCAGGAGCTATTTGGGTCCTATAAGACATAGGCTGCCATGTGTGGTTTTGCTGTATGGTATAGCTGCATTTAGTATATTTCTAATTTAGTTCTAGTACGCTGAAGTAAGGCAAAGGTATATTGTGAAAATAGGTCCTCACCAGTTTCTCTGCCACAATGAAAAGTAGCTGCTGGCAGCCAAAGGTTTTTCTTGGATTACAGCATGAGAGAATAGAGCTCATACACACAGGCCTTAACAGCTATTAAAAGCAAAGAAATGAGAAAAGAAACCACAGATATTTTAAATGCACAGAACATTTAACACATTGTCTAATTTGAAGAGTGCATTGGGGAATGCTTCAATTCTATCAAGTACATTTAGATAAAGAGCTAGTTCACTTCATTATCTGACTTGCAGATAAATCTTCGCTATTATCAAGAGAACAGTGTTTTTCAAACTTGGGAACTTTCCCACTTGGGAAGTGTAGACTTCAACTTCTAGATTCTCCAGCCATCATGCTAGAAATTCTAGAAAGTTCCCAAGTTTGAAAAACACTGGTCTGTCAGGGGTGTCAAACTGATGGCCTGTGGGCCAGATGCATGATGTCCAGGCCACACCTGCCCCAACTCTGCAAAGGCAAAAGTCACAATATGTCATGTGACATCAACGTGATGCAGTGAGTTTAACACCTGTGGTCTAGGTTCTAGATCAGGAGTGTCAAACTCAAGGCCCGGGGCCCAGATCCAGCTCGTGGGGTGCTTAGATCTGGCCTGCAGGGCTGCCCTGGAAACAGCGAAGGACCGGCCTGTGGTGCCTCTGCCAGCGAAAACGGAGTTCGGAAGGGCTACACATGCGTCTTCCCAAGCTCCTTTTTCAATGGCAAAGGAGTCCATCACAGCCAAAAATGGAGCTCAGGACCCTGTTTTCTCTGGCAGAGCGTTTGGGCCACTACAGGCACCCTCAACACGCGTGATATTGAGCTGGCCATGCCACCCTGGCCATGCCCACTCTGCCTCCCCCCGAGCTCAGACACAACCCTGATTCGGCCCGCAGTGAAATCAAGTTTGACACTCCTATTCTAGATCCTTGATTGCCCTTTGCGTTTCTTTCTGGAGAATAAAACATGGTGTACAATTCATGTTATTGTTATTAATTACACAGAAGTAGATCAGAAGGCCTGTAGGTTGATAGCCTTGTCATCCGCTAATTGATTCCCATCTTTCTATTTCGTCTGTTCCCTTATTAATAAACAATTATGACATCAACAACTGGGAATAGATTTTCTTAAACATACCAAACATTGCTAATTGTTTTTTATCATCTGCATTGCAAAAGAAAAAATATATGTTTCAAAATTAAAAAAAGGTTTAGTGTATAATAGTATACATAATTTGTTTTAAGACATTTCATTAAAATAGTAAAAATTAATATAAATTAAACTTGTTCCACATCTGACATTTCTTCAATAACATTTTTGGACACAGTTTAACTATTGGGGCAAATATCATGACTGACACTGATATTGTGGCTACTAATTTCTAGCTCCATTCTTTGAAAATCTCCTTTAATATTTTCAGTGTTACAACTTTTTGTATCATTCTATAGTTCCCAGTTAATTAACACAAAAAATAGCCTTGTGTTTTTCCCCTCTCTCTAAAATCTTTAGTCCCCCTTTGCCTAATTTTTAAAATAATAAAATTACTTATTTTGTTATGCAAAAAGCAAAACATATCTATTTTCTGAGAAGTTGTTTATTCTTTATAATTAATTCCAAAATCATATTGCAGAAGTTATCTGGATCCTTATTCCATTTGTAACACACACACACACACACAGCGAGAGAGAGTTTTATAACACAGACAAACTCTATGTGTGTGTGTGTATACAGTATAATACTATGTGTATATATATTTAAGATTTTTAAAAAGGAAGATAAAAATGACTACAAATTGATACAAGAAAACATACTGAAACAGGAAGCTAAAAATGTAAGAAAAGGAAAGAAAAACAAAAAAGATATAAAGAAGCAGCTACCAATCTTCTTTACAGCAGTTGTATGTATAATTATAAATTTATCTCTCCCTCTATGGTCATAATATAACTCTTCTTTATATAATTCATCTTATCTAATTATGAGGACCATAAATCATAAGACCAGTTTTTTCTTGTTTTATGCAAAACTTCCACACAGGATTCCAGTTAGCAATAAAGATAGATATTATCTTTTCTCTGATGAAAGAATCTCAGCTGGAGGAAGAACTGGTGGCAGAGGGATGTGGCTGTCAGTGGTTTCCTTATTTACAGTTGTTGGAAGGATTTGAAATAGACAAAAGAGTTTATAGTTTTAAACATTACATCAGTATATGATGACTGCAACAAGATTGTTGTATGCACAAAGATGGAAAGACATCAACATGAAAATATGATTGGAGAAAATGGTGGAACTGGCATCTATAATGTTCAAAGATCAAAATCTTATTTAACTTTTTTTTTGCTGTTTATTTCAAATTCTTAAGATTGTGATTACAATTTTCTTCCATTCAGGATTGAAGTCCCAAAGGTGCTTTTTTTCCCCCAAGAAGCAACTGGACTTACTAGTTTTTCTTTGACCATTTCACTTCTCATCCAAGAAGCTTCTTCAGCTCTGAGTGGATGGTGGGGAATGGAAGGATGTATACCCCTTGCAGACAGATGGTCATTTGCATCCTTTTAGAGAGTCATTGAGGTAACCTGAAGGTTTATCTGTGTCCTCAGGGTCACCTGAGTGGGCAAATGAGTATGGAGCCTTCTTGGAACTGTTGAAAGGACTGTGTTGCAGACGGGAAATTCATCTACATTGTACCCTTTCCCCTCTGTTGAGAGAGGCCTTCTTGGATGAGAAGTGAACGTCTTCAAAGAAAAACTAGAATGTCCAGTTGCCTCTCGAAAAAAAGCACCCTTTCGGACAACCATGACCTGGATGACCGAGAATCTTCCAAGACATTCAGGATTGAAGGCAAATTTTCCTGGTGTTTTCAAACTTCTCATTCAAAAGTCTTTAATAGCTTGATGATAGTTAATAAGAAACTATCCAAAAGTGATTAGAAAGTGAGGTTAGCAGATTTAGTATCCTTTGAAAGTCATTGACTGTGGCGAAGCAAAATTGCTATTCTTGTTCTGCAGTCTCCTCATGAGGAAGAGCACATATGAATCAGCCATCCTCTCTGTCTACTCGCCTTGGGCTTTGCTGTTGTTGACTACTTTTACAGGATTAAAAAAGTTCCCAAAAGGAAATACATATGTTATTGTTTTTTTTAGGTCTGAAGAGAGATTCTTTTCCATCTTACCAAGCAAAAACCTTTTGAGAGCTTCTTGGGCTGAGAAACAGTTGGATTTAACCATGTTAAATTTATTTGGGGCAAGCTATTGCTCCATGGCTTTGAAATGAAAGAATTTACTGGACTATGCTAAGTTATTTTTAGATCTTTAGAAGGCCTAGATTAGAACACAAAAGTCTTGAGGTTGCTTCCATGATTCCCAAATGAAGTGGCCTTCTGTGATAATAAAAAATGGTGGGAAAACAGGATGGATTAATGTAAAATACATTGTTCCTGGACTCTTCTGCTGCCACTCAATCCCATGAGTAAGTGGAAAGTTAAATACTTATTTAGAAACATGCCAGTTTCATAAAGAACCAGTTACAAAACAGATTACAATAAAAAGGCTTTGGAGTTTTAAGATCCTAAAGACATTATGGCTATATGCCTAGAAACCACATATGAGCTCTAGATTCATAAGTCTGGTTTAAAAGTTCATGTTACTTACATGTAGTTATTCCATTACTGTCAATATTCAGTTGCATCTCTTTCTAGTTATCTTAACTGAAGTTTATTCACTTACAGCCTTCTTATGACATTCATTATCCGAAGTCTTGAAGTTGACAAGATTTTTTGAAACAACAGTCCTTTCTTAATAAAGTCAGATTAAGAAGAACCGAAACAATTCCAAAGTCCTTTCACACCAAATATTTCACAGATGGCAGTCTAATAGTACAAGATATTCTCAGCAATAGGCTACACCCAGTGCTTTGAAACCTTCAAAAATCATTGCAATACAGTTCAATTGCTTGCTATACTCTGTTTGAAACAGGCATTAACAGGTGCAATGTATACTTGGAACACAAGTATCAAAAATATTTCCCAAAGCATTTCATGTAGATTATTCTTACACAATCCTATGTAAAAACCAAGTAGGTTAGCTAGCTGCAGGTTCTAGAAAACATATCTAAAATATTTATCTTCTTGCTATCAATTTTCCTGGTACAATTGCTCACAAATTGTATATATGTACAGCACATAAAATTAATAATAGAGTTGGAAGGAACCTCGGAGGTCTTCTAGTCCAACCTCTTGCTCAAGCAGGAAACCTTATATTTCATACAGATGGTTGTTTAATCTATATACAGTATACATGAATGGATGTATCTGTGTATGTTCCAGCATAACTCTGTAACGCCTTGACCAATTTCAACCAAACTTGGTACATAGATAATTTACTCTCTGGAAACGAATACTGTGTATACTATGGGGGTAAGACACCCCTAACAACCCTAGGGGTGTTTGTGTGTGTGTGTGTTTGTGTGTCTGAGCTTGTGCTCATTAAGGCAGGTCAAAGGGAGCTCAGCAGAATGCAGAGATAGCCTTGGTGATTGGCTGCAGCGGGTCATGGAGCAGAGAATGGCTTGATTGCCTGGGTCGGATCATGTGGTGTGGAAGCCGATGGTGGCGGTGGGAGACACATAAACCTAGAGGCCATCTTTCACGAGAGAGGGTGGGTGAGCCTCTTGCCTTCCCTTATGGAAGGTTGCGTGTAAGGTTAAAAAGAGGCCGAAGGAAGAGGAAAGAAAGGTGGCTCACGGTTCACACTATAGATATAATTCATTCCTTTTCCTGTCTAATACAGGATTGGGATGAATAAATATTCGGGCAATGCTGGGTTATCAGCTAGTCTCTTCTAAAAACCTCTAGTGTTGGAACACTTCTGTTTTCCATAAGACCAAAAATGAGGAATTTGTGGCCTTCCATTTAAACCTTGCTGGAACTACTAATTACAGGATTCCTCACCATTTTTAATTTGTGCTGGAGTTAAGGTGAATTGGAGGTTAACAACAAAATAAGGAGGGGCAAGTAACCCGTCCAGGATGTTCTCAGTTCAGTGGGAAGAAAGTAGAAGCAATCACAGTTATTACCAATGTATCTTCAGTGAATAAAGGGGAGCTGCTCTAATTTTAATATCAAAAAGAAAATGTAGATAAGTATCCCCTATATTATATATGGCCTTTCTGGTAATAAAGAACACATGCATTGGATTTACACCTTGTTTTACAGCTTAACCATATTATCAGGTTCAGAGACATGACCGGTCCAAAGTCACACAGTGAAATCCATGGTCAAATTTGAACTTGAACATGGCAGTTCACCAATATCTTTAGACCAACACTTTAACCAATGCATATAGTGGCTAGATCAGGGGTGCCCACACTTTTTTGGCTTGTGAAATGACCAAGTCAAAATGAAATACTGTGTAATGTGCATTGTTAAGTTGTACACGTGACATCCACACCCACCCCTTTGGCCCCTTCCA
>JAEANM010022364.1:0-11622 GCA_017656035.1 Myanophis thanlyinensis
TCAGGCGACATCGACCTGACGGTGGTACTCCAAGGAGGCCCGCCCTGTGGGAACGCACAGGTCGGTTGGAGGCTGATAGTGGCAACAGGCGGTCCCGTAAGTAACCCGGTCCCAAGCCATGTATTTTTTTGTATTGTCTTCTTGTGTGCAACATCTCAGCTTGAATATGAGCAGTAGGATTCCTCTGGCGAGCCTTATGGCTGCCTTCAATTTCTTTTTCAGCTGCTGGAATTCAGAATCAAACCAATGGGACCTATCCATTCAAGCTCTTTTGGTAGGTGTTTCTTCAGGATATTACAAAGATTAGAGAATGCATCAAAGGCTGATGGTCAGTCAGTAGTAAATGACTGGATTCTTCTACCCCAGTTGGTAGCATTCTCTGCTTTAAGACAGTCTGATATTGCCTTAATATAAACTTTAGCCCACATTAACCTTTTATTTTGGATCACCTCTACTTTTTTGGTGAGCCATCTGTCAGCCATCTGATACGGTCTTGAATCTGAGCGAACTTTCAATGTCACACTTACAGGATGATGATCGCTATAGTCACTAAAGTATACCGTAACCTCTGAAAAGAGGGCGACTTTATCTCTAGACATACAAAAGAGATTCATAAGATATAAATATTTATATTAGGAATGAACTGTAGAATCCTTCCATTATGCCTGTCAAGAACTTTTGTGTCCTAATCTTTCAACACATGTCAATTGTAAAAAAAAACCCACCTATCATGGTTTGCTTGTTTGCTTTTATTAATGATTTACATGCGTTACTTCTATTTTTTTTATTAACTACTATTTTTATCTCTTGGTTGAAAAGGAATATGAACAAATGTTATAGTGCCTAAGGCATTTGTGTAGAAAGAAAATCACAAGTGTACATAATGGACCACTTTCCTCATCTTGATTTAATGAGTAACCTGGACACTTGTTGCTATAGGCTTGTTGTGGCGGTGCAGTGGTTAGAATGTAGGTTAATTCTGCTGACTGCCAGCAATTTAATCCTGACTCAAGGTTTGCATCCTTCTGAGTTGGGTAAAATAAGGACCCAGATTGTTGGGGTTAATATGCTGATTCTGTAAACTGCTTAGAGAAGGCCGTAAAGCACTGTGAAGCAGTATATAAGTGCTATTACTATTAGCTATTGTTAGTTACCACTGCTTAAGATAGTGGATTTCCTGCCAATGTCATAGGACTTTAATTTGTTTATATTCCAGACATCTACTTAATATAGTATATAAATCCATATGCAGATGCAAAACAAAAATCAGAATAACTTTAAAAAAAGATATTTGAAGAATAGCCTGCTGTCTGTCATGCAAATTTAGCTTACCAAGGAAACTAAAGCTGAATAGGGTCGAAACAACTATATTATTAACCTAAGGTAGCAGATTGAAGCAAGTCAATGAGCGTTTGTATCTAGGTATAGGGATATCTAAATACAGGATATTTGCAAGACACAAAAGATTACATAAATTTTATATATACATTTATTTTCACTTATTATGTACAGTAGAAACCCTGCATTTTACCTCATAGTCTACATATGCTGTGGAAAAGTTCCATGATTTATGTTTTGAAAAAATAAGTTACTGCTTATCATAGAAATAGCTATTCTACATTGTACCAGGCTGAAAAACGTTACATGACTTGATTATCCATTTGACATGCAATGCCAAATTATAATTTGTCATTGATCTGCAATTCTACCCGAATAAATCATAGTTTGCTGACTCAGATATATTGGCAAAATTTTATTTCTGTTAAAAGGAAGTAATTATTTGAATAATAAGGTTTTCAATATATACCTTTTCTCTTGATTTACCATTTTTTATTTACCTTGTTATCCTAAAATATCATTAGATGATATTTCTGGTGATAATTTCTGATGGTTTCTATTCCACTTTTTGATTTACGGTGAATTCCTTCTGTTGAAATTTAATATCTATCCAATTTATTTCCCAGAACTGTAATGGTAATTGTAAAAATACAACCAATAACACCATTATGTAATTTAATCGACATTTATTTATTTATTTTTATTCCTTTTTCATTATGGCAAGCATATCTAACACATGTCTATGGAGATTCTCAGTCATCCAGATCAAGGTGCTTTTTTCAATAATCAACTGGACTTTCTGGTAAACCCCTTTGAAAGAGATATTAAAGAGGCCATCTATGTCAAAATTGAACAGCCCTCTCTCAACAGAGGGGGAAGGTATACAACATAATCCATCTCCAATTTACAATACGGTCCTTTCAACAGTTGCAAGAACCCTCCACACCAAATTGCACCAGTCAGGTGACCCTGATGACACAGATAAACGTCCAGGTGATTCTTAATGACCTGCTAAAAGAATGAAAATATCCTGCTGTCTGCAAGGAGTATAAATTATTCCATTCCCCACCAACCAGTCAAAGCTCAAGAAGCTTCTTGGATGAGAAGCAAAACATCTTCAGAGAAAAACCAGAAAGTCCACTTGCCTCTTGAAAAAAGCACCTTTGGTATATCTAACATATCTTCCTTCTCCTATTTGCCCCACAACAACCGTGTGAGGTGTCTACTAATCATTATCACTATTCTGTTTTTTTCAGGGGGTTGGACTATAGATTAAATCTTGGCAGTTTCTCTGGAATATTAGCATACATTGATCCTGGTGTAGGAGCAGAGAATAATGTTCCCCTAAACTATTTGTTTCCAAGAAGGTGTTTTTGTTAATAACCAAAAAAGAAAAGATTCTAATCAATAATGAAGTCCTTCAAACTCTTTAATTCCCTGGGTTAAAAATTAACAGAATTAACAGGGATAGTTCACCGGCACATTATTCTAAAATATATGTAATCAAAAGCAATTTATGGCATATTCCCATTCTTCTAGTTTCTGAGTTTGGACTGGAATGATCAGCTGTAAACTAACCCACAATCCAGAATTTCAATATTAAATATTCACAGCATGAAAATGTAGCAGCTGATAAATATTGGACTAAATAGACAATTTCAGTGCGGGATAGGCAGCCTATTCTGGCCAATGAGTCTTAAAAAGCTATCAGCTGTATAGCCAATATCTGTCTCATTTCTTAGTGCATAATATTGGTTTTAACAGTAGCATATATGTGGTTTTCTCTGCCCTTAGTACAAGTAATTGGATGCTTTTCAAAATTAAATTTTTATTCCTTATAGAAATGTTGAACAAAATCTCTAGTCAGATGGCTCTGATTCAAATTATAATTAAGTTCCCTGCTATTAAAATGCTTGTGACTTACTTGGGGATGATGGAGTCTACGGAGAAAAAAAAGACAGGGGGATCATTACGGTATAAGATAAGGCAATGGGATTGGAAAGCTATACAAAATGGATTAAAAGTGCATAATGCAACAGTATGAGATTATCTTGAGATGCTGTCTTTGTCTAGACAGATATTATAGTTGTAAAAACCACAAAAGTATATGGATAAATTAACAAAGGTAAGTTTGTAGGAAACTTTATTTTTCTTTCAAAAAATATAAGTTTTTCAGCTATTAGGTGATACTGTATGCTGTATTCTTCATGGAGTTTTTGTTACCCCATTAGCCAAAGAATTCTCCCTGGTGGCATTCCATAAAAGTGTAACATGCCTTGCATCTTTTAAATTTCCATATTGTTTTTTATGCTTTTAATATTTTATTGTACACCTTCCAGCATTTCCCTGGGAGGGATATGGCAGTTCTTAAATATGATAGAGATAGATAGATAGATAGATAGATAGATAGATATTAGCAGATTTAACAGATTAATAGAGTTGGAATGGACCTTCTAGTCCAACCCCTTGCCCAAGTAAAAGACCCTACACTATTTCTGACAAATGGCAGTACAGTCTCTTCTTGAAAGTTTCCACTGATGAAGCTCCCACAACTTCTAAAGGCAAGCTGTTCCATTGGTTGATTGTTCTCACTGAAAATTTCTCCTTATTTCTAGGTTGAATCTCTTCTTGATCAGTTTCTATTAGATAGGAATATTCATGAGGTGACAACGTGGCTCAGAGCAGTACTTTATTTCAAACCGCAATTTAAACAGAGAACAGACAACTGGCAACCTTCATTTGACAGCTCCCCTATTTATACAGGAGCTGTCAAACATCTTAACCAATCAGGAACCTTAGCTTTTCCGCCTATTTGGCTGGCTCTGTCCGCTCCTGAACTATAACAGTATTCAACACCCCTCCCCTACTAGAAAATAATTACCCAATCCTTGTTTACACCGTGACATAGTCACGTATGTACGCAGGGCATTTCCTGGCCCTAGTCGACCTGTGCAATTCAATCGGCTCAGCAGCAGTGATCTGCTGGTGTCTCTGCCGCTGCTCTGGGCTCGGCCCCCTGAAACTTTCTGGATGACTGTTCCAGATGCGGCTGAACCCTCACTGGGAAGATCATTGCTGGAACAATCTGGATACTCGGGTAGGACACCCTTTATTGGTTCAGGGCTATTTCTTGGGTTATTCATTTGCTCATTTCCACTCTCCACGTCCTCCCTGGCTATTTCAGTTTGGGTTTTTTCACTGCGGGGTCGCACCTGGTCCCTGTGTCTTCTCCAGATCTGGCCATCCATGACCTGCAATTGATAAGACCATGGACTTGTCACTGCTATTATTAATGCAGTGATCCATAATGGTCTATTTACATAATTTTTAGCATACACCGTGTCCCCTTCTGCAAACCTCTTATTGCTATCCTGCAAATCCTGCAGGTCTGTAACCTTTTCTTGTACACATGTGGGGTGAAAGTCATCTAGCTTATTTCTCAGCTTTCTGCCCAATAATTCAGCAGGACTCTTCCCTGTGACCGCACTACAGGTAACATATTGCATCAACAATAGTGCATCTATTTTGTATTGCCAGTCTCTGGCCTCCATGCGGACTAGCACCTCTTTTGCTAGTCTGGAGATGTATTCTGTATCTTTGTGTGATTGTACTGATGGAAGTTCGCTCAATTTCGCTGCACACATGTTGTGCATTGACAATAAAGGATTGAATTGAATTGAATTTCTGCCCATCACAGGAATATTATTTCCTTGATAATCAGTGATCACAGTCATTTGAGCTTGTAGTTGCTGGTGCTTCAGAGCAGGGATAATTTTTTAAGTGTTGCCCAGGATACTATTGTGAGGGCAGATCTGGAATCCACTTCCATTCAGCAGGGCTGACCTTCTATCTTTACAGTCACTTTAATCCTCTTCATTCCCTCATCTTTTGTCAGGCAGACATTAGTATGATTGGTCTTTCTTTTTGGTTTACTTTCTGATCTCTATCAAAGTGGCCATTCACCAGTATTCTTTGGTTCTGCCCCTTGGTTTTGTGTTTTCCATTGAAAATTGCTTGGTTGGCTTGCATGACAGACTCAGGCAAGGTGCCCCTTTCTCTCGTAACAGCGACAAACCATTTCTTTGAAATGGCACAATGTCGGAAGTGATTTCCCCCACACCCTGCACATATGAGAGTTTCATTTTGGCCACGGTTTTCACGGTATTCCAAATGGCAGACTTCATCTTCTCTGCTTCCCATCTCTTCTGTCTCTTCATGGTGCATCTCAGCTGTCATTTTTTATTTTGTCAGGCTCTCACTCTGAGGCACCTGCATGCCTTGCCTCAGTGACACTGCCGATTGCTGAGAACTTTCTGCAGCCCTAGAAATTTCTAATGCCACTTTCCATGTTAAATTAGGTTTAGCTAATAGTTTTTGCTGTATCTGCATGTCCCCCACACACCAGCCAGTCTACAAGATGCTATCCCAGGTCTCTAAATTCATAGTCTTGAGCTGCCTCTCTAAGTTGAGCCACATATTCATTAATCGTTTTGCCTTCCTTCTGCAATCTTTGATTAAATTCGTGCCTCAATACTGTTTGTGAAAGGGCTGGTGAAAAATGAGACTTTATCATGTCCTGTAGTTGTGGCCATGGGATTGCATCAACAGCTGTTGGAGCAGAGAGGGCTTTGGCCAAACAAAAAACTTGGTCACCACAATAATTTAAAAATAATGCCCTGGTCCGTTCCTCACTTAATTCTCTCAGATTGTTTCTGACCAAAAAACATCTGAACTTGATCATATACAATTCCCAATCTTCCTTTGAGGGATTGTATGGCAGAGGGGTGCATGAGAACTCATTTTTTTATGTGACTTAAATTCTTCACAATATTATTTCTAAATGCTTTTGCTGGTTGTTATGCCACTTGATGTCCCTCAGTATCCCATCCTCATTGCCAGTATTAGATAGGAATATTCATGAGGCGATGACGTGGCTCAGAACAGTACTTTATTTCAAACCGCAATTTAAACTGAGAACAGACAACCAGCAACCTTCATTTGACAGCTCCCCTATTTATACAGGAGCTGTCAAACATCTTAACCAATCAGGAGCCTCAGCTTTTACACCTATTTGGCAGGCGCTCTCCTCTCCTGAACTATAACAGTATTCAACAGTTTCCATCCATTATAACTTGTCTGGCCTTCAGGTGCTTTGGAAAATAGCTTGGAAATAGCCCCTTCTTCTCTGTGGCAGTCCCTCAAATATTGGAACAGTGCTATCATGTCTTTCCTGATCCTTCTCTTCGCTAGACTAGCCATGCTGAGTACTTGAAACCATTCATTGTATGTTTTAGGCTCCAGTCCCCTAATCATCTTGGTTGCTCTTTTCTGTACTTTTTCTAGAGTCTTAACATCTTTTTTTATAGTGTGGTGACAAAAACTGGATGCTATATTCTAGGTGTGGCTTACTAACACTTACACTCTTTATAGAGTGATATTTGTACCTCACTTGATCTTGATTGCATCCTTCTATTAATGAAATTTAAGATTGCATTGGCTTTTTTGGCACATTGTTGGCTCATATTTAATTGGTTGTCCACTAAGACTCCAAGATGCATCTCACAGTTACTGCTGTTAGCCTGGTTTCACCCAGTCTATATATGTATTTTTAGTTTTTCTTGTCTAAGCGTAAGACTTTACCTTTCTCTACATTAAATTTCATTTTGTTAGATAGGGCCCAGTTTTCAACTCTGTCAAGCTGCATCTGGATCTTGAGCCTAGAATGTTGGCTATTCCTGCCAGCTTAGTATCATCCACAAATTTGATAAATTCCCATTCTATTCCTTCATCTAAGTTGTTTATGAAGATGTTGGAGTACTGGGCCTAAGATGGAACCTTGTGGTACTCCATTGCTTACTTTCCTTCATGTAGACGTAGTATCATTAAGGACTACTCATTGAGTACAGTTTGCCAGACAGTTATAAATCCATCTGATAGTGATGCTATCTATCCTACTTTTTCCTAGTTTACTAAGAAGTATGTTGTGGTCTACTTTGCGGAATGCCTTGCTGAAGTGTAAGTATATTATATCCACAGTATTTCACTTGTCTATTAATTTTACTATGTTGCAGAATGAAATAAGATTGGTTTGGCATGATCTGTTTTTAACAAACCCATGCTGACTTCTAGTTATTCCTTTACTCGTTTCTAGATGTTGGCTGATCTGTTTTTTATTATCTTTTCCAATATCTTCCTGGGTATTGATGTTAGTCTGATTGGTCTGTAGTTTCCTGAGTCGATTTTTTTTCCTTTTTTGAAGGTGGGAACCACATCAGCTCTTTTCTAGTCCTCTGGTAGTTCTCCGGTGCTCCAAGATTTTTGAAAGATGTGGTACGGTCTGACATGACATCTGTCAGCTCCTTTAGAATTCTGTGATATAATCCATCAGGTCCTGGTGATTTGTATTCATTAAGATCAGACAGGTGTTCTCTTACAATTTCTTTTTGTTGTTGTTGTCGCTTATTTTAACTTTTAATTTTAGTCTATCTTTTACAGTTATGTTTTTGTTAGGTTGGGCTATAGGGTTTTTTTGCACGAAGACTAATGAAAAGAATGAATTAAGCAGCTCTGCTTTCTTTCTGCTGCCTGTTATTTTCTTGCCATCTTCTCTCTTTGGTTGACCAACTGTTTCCCTGATTTTTTTTTTGTTATTTATATGTTGGAAGAAACTTTTTTTATTAACTTTGACTTTTGTTGAAAGTCTTTGTTTATTCTGAGACTTTGCTTTCCTGACTTCGTCTTGGCAGATTCTGGCTATCTGCTGATATTCTGCCTTATCCCTCTTTCTATTTTTTGTACTTGTCCTTTTGTCTTTCAATTTGTCGGAGAGATCTTTGTGTAGCCATTGTGTGATGGACTGAGCTTTTTACTACGTATGGGTAGTAAATTCATCTGTGATTATTCATTATCATCACCATTATCATTCTAGCCATTGTGTATCCACTGCAGGATGTTTCCAACCAATATAGTCTTGAGCTTTCTTTGAGATGATTATTATACATGAAAAATGTAGATAGGTGAATTGGATGATGATATGAGTCAGAAGAACAGAGAATAAAAGGGTACAAGAGCATTCCTTAATTGTGGGGTCCGAAGTTCCCCATTTTACATTAAAAGAGTATCTCTGTTCAAATGTACTCCTCTATTGTCTTTGATTGCAAGAGAAATTCAGTGAGGACAGTAACTGCATGGGATAGACTTCTGCATTGTGTAGAATCAACTCATAGATGAGGTTTACTATAGTGTTTCAATACTTATTTTCCATTAAATAAAAATAAATGTATGAATGGTAATCTGTTTGTACAGATATTTTAGTAGCTGTCTTGCTGGATATGAAAAGGAGGAAGTAGGGAATTAAAGCAAAATTTGAGATATATTTATAACAACCCAAAAATACTGTGTAGCCTATTTGATAAGCACACTGAAATTTCAAGAGTTTTTCATAGCTGCCAAATTAATCTATTTGTTTTGTTTTCACTCCTGACTAGGGAAATGTGGGAGTTGTAATCTAATACATTTGTGAGAAACCAGGCTGGAGACAGAAATATACCCCAAATGTTTGTTTTTTTTAAATAAAAGAAATGTAGCTCTCTGGTTAATTGAATAAGAGGGTAGAGCTTTATCTACTGCCACTGATAGTAAGTTCCATATATAGAATTACTTTATATCTGCCTTTATGTCTAGATTTATCTCTATAACCAAGTACACAACCGAGAACAGCTCTGGGCTCTGACATAATCAAATTATCTGAGAACTTTTTGATATGGAATATTCATCTTGATTTCTCATTGTTTAAAATGTAAGGCTGCTTCAGCATTATACCAAAAAAGGAGACAGAACTATGTTTCCAAATGATAAACAGTGACTTGAAATAATCTTTTCATGCTTTCTGTGCTGTGACAGTCTTGAGGTATGAATATGTATAAACAGAAACAAATTGTAGCCAAGAAGAGACTGCTGTGTTATCTTAAAATGTGATTCAGCAGAGGGTTCTGTATCCTTTAATCCATGCCTGTCTGTCTTTGTTTTGTTATTTTTTTAAATCTGGGAATGCACCCCTGCATGTTTATTTTCAGATGTACATTTACAAACATCATTTTGCTGTATGTACTGGGGGGGGGGGGGTTAAAGGGGGTTACAGGGCCCCTGTATGTACAGGGGCCCTTGCTGAAAGCCATGTTTTAAGTAGAACGACCATATTCAAATTAAGATTCTGATTTAGTTATAAGTGGCAAAATCATCAACATTAGCATAACTTATCATTTATAGAAATACCTCTGTGATTTTCCAGGTGCTGTGCATGACCTTGTGCACAGGTGTACCCTCTGAAGAAGGAGAGAGAGAAGGGAGAGGGAGAAACAAAATTGGGGGAAGGAACTTGCATAAGGAATAAATATTGTATACAGTATATAGTGTACAGTATATACTGGAAGAAACATATGAAAGTTATCCAACAGCCAATGTTAAGAAAATAATCCTATAAATCAAAAGTATTTTCTAACCAAGAAGATGTGGTGGCCCTGGACCAGTGACTGGTGACTTTGATGAACCCTGCAATCAGCTCCCCCATTGAATGTGGAAACCTTGGCAATTGCTTTGGTTGTTTATATGGAAGGATCATTCTTACCACGTAAGTGTTGAGGAAAGGTTTTAATAATCTTTAAGAGTATGCCTGGCAAAGAGAAGATCCCAGTAGCCTTCTTTCATCCCAGTGAAGCTAAGAACTTTGCCTTCATGAATGTGCAACTTAGAAGAGCCTGTTCCAAGCCAGACACATGTACACGCAAAGTAGTTTACTTACAAGACTTCATATTGGGCATTGATAAATCGAGACAGACAGGCTGTTTGAGGAAAGTATATGCACAGAGCAACATTCCTATTGTAGCTTACTTACAAAAAAATTCCAAACAACCAAAGTCCAAGGGGAGAAGCAGAAGTACCGTCAAGTCACAATGAAGAAGTCCAGGAATCCAAATGTGAATTGTCAACTGGTCTGGATTCAAAGTTTCCATAAGCAATTAGATCTAAAGATGCAGAGTTTGAGTGTGGAGTAGTTGTTTCCAACAGCAGATGCAACAACAATCAAAGACAGAAACACACAGAAGTTGTGCCAAAATCCCTTTTGCTGCTCAGCACTTGACAGGACTGGTGTAGGCTGGTGGTACATCCTGGATCTGAGCCATCATCATTTGAGGCTGCCAGATGCTCTGCATAATCCAGGTGCCTGAATGTTAATCTCCTCCTGAGGCCGGTGTTCATCTGAGACCTCCAGATTATTCCCCACCTGCTTTCCCTGGCATTAACCCAAGCAGTATATTCTGAAACCAAGCCTTGTAAGAAGGGCTATCAGATCAGATCAGAAGGAATCTAATGAGCCACTTAATTAGAAGAGCATCAGATCTTCAACTATGGTCAAGAACATCATAGAAGAAATGTAGAATCTGTTAATATGAATGAAAGGGTGTCAAAGTCAGAAAAAGAGAGGGAAGGATGGAATGAGATTCAATTCAAGCACAAGGCAAGCCAATCAACATTCCTATTCCCATTATGCAACTACAGATGTGCATAAAAATAAAAACAAATACATCATTCTGAATATGTTATGCTGGAATGCTAAAGTTGGAAGCAAAACAACATTTGGAAAAGGGAAAATTTTAACAGGTAACAAAGCAGGACACAGGCTATTTATTGGTTACCATAGTTCTGCCCAGAAAACTTAATGTGTATAGGAAATACCTTCAGAAACCTGAAAGATGATGCTGAACTACCCCAAATCCAAATTAACTATAAGCTCTGCAAGCTGAGATGGAGAAGTTAGTCACTAAAACCAAAGTTTGATGCTGGTTGAAGTTTAGGTCACCAATGTCTCCTTGCAAAATTACAAATTCAAACAAAGTTTGATAAATCAGATAAACAAAATACAATCTCAGCAGTATTCTGTATGATTAAAGTAAAAGTAAAGGATAGTTTGAATGGCTTAAATTTTATAAATAAAGTGTCTGGACTGTAATTTGTGTTCATCATTAAGAGAAAGCGAATACAAATTTCTTATCAAACAAAACACAAAGGAAGGTGAAAGGGCTTTTTCTGAAAGCAAAAGCATGAGAGGTGGAAGAAAAATTATCTAACCTAAACACCAAGAGAAAATATAACAAAATGGGAATTTAAATGACCAGTTAATGAAGACTTTCACAATGGGACAGCAAAAGAGGGAAGTCACTGTTCCGCAGATATCTGGATGTGAGTCCCTATGTGTGAAGTGGGGTTCTAATGTTCAGTTGGGCT
>JAEANM010022367.1:0-11621 GCA_017656035.1 Myanophis thanlyinensis
CCCACCCGGACGCCCCGGACTGGACGTAAAAAGAGGACATGTCCGGGCAAAAGAGGACGGTTGGTCACCCTAGTCTAAATATGAAGATTTTCCATTATTAAATTAAGGTGTGTTCTAATAAATCTGAAAACACTCTAACATTTTATGTGAAATCTTCCACAACTGATTCAATACTTCTCTAGTTATTTGTCATATTGGTGGATCATGAACAATACCGATCAATGCTTCTTTTTCAACCAGACAATTCACAGATTAAAAAAAAGTAAAATCTTTCACTGCCATTATGAAAACTGTTCAAGTAAAATTAAAATGTTTGATTACAGTAATTTTTTTATTTTAGTAATGAAACCATGGACTTTTTGTTCTTTTAATAATGTGTTGATAGAGTAATGGGAATAGAATTAAAGGATACTTGCAAAAGAAAGAACACTTTTGTGTATGTCTTAAGAATTAGAAGGAATTATATTCACATGTTTTAAGCTTCCTGAAGCTTCTTATTGAACTGTGATAAACACTGTGTTCCTAAAGGAACAAGAATAAATGGAAACAAGTGTTCATTGAACAAAGAGTTACATAAAAACATTAGTTGTAAAATGAAAAGATGTATCATTCTTGTATACTATCAGTATAATTTTTGTGTTTTTCAAATTGTCAACAATGTTACATAACTTTTTAAATACAAAAAATGTAACTCTAAAGCCATTTTGAAAAACATGTGAAACAGTTAAGACGCTCTCTATTATCCATTCCACAGTCAGTCAGACTGTTTGTGGAGAAGATGTTGAAAGCAGTAGCACATTTAACCTGAATTCATTTGTAATGCTTCTTGTGACTGGTTTTTATATAAATCTTTCTCTTCAACATGGGTAAAAAAGGTATCTTTGTTTTCACATATTCTTTTACAGAATGCTTAGAAATTTGCTTTATGAACCACTCCAATTAAGTAAGACTACAGTTTTCTATCTACCATCAGTTAATAAGATCATGATTTTTTTTCCTAAGGTGATAAGTAAAGATTGTGTTGTTAAAGTTTGATCAGTCATCATATTAAAAAAAATCTAGGTAAATTAAATTTAAGCAAAGGCTTAATTCATTTAAAAATATTGTTTTTTAAATGGGAACTTACGATACTGTGAGAAGTAATTGAATCTGTTATCTGTGTTACACATAGATAACTCTTAAATTGAAAGGATCTTGGCTGAAATAAATCAAGGAATAAATAAAGCCAAAGTATGGTTGTCAACTATCCTTTGTCACACTAAGGAAAAGATATGATGATTCTGTTCAAAAGCAAATTATTTTCAGAGACATGAAATAGTAGTGATGAGGACCTTCTGTCTAGAAAAATCTGCTAAGCCTGGTTATCCCAGGACATTCCTAATTGGTATTTCTAACAATGTTCTACATTTAGAGGCAGATATAAAATGATCAGTTACTAGTGACTTTATATTAACAAGATTAAATAGCAACATTAAAGAAAAATAATAATGTAATGTGTAAAGTCCAGCCTCTCCTCCTTCTCCAAGAAAGTAAAAACTCTTGAAATGGTGATATTTCAAAAGGAACCTTTTATTGGATAGAAGTGATAACTAGACAAAGGAAAGCAGGATCTGAGTTCCCTTCAATGAACAAATTAAGATAAAGGATTTAGGAACCTAACCCCTCCCTTCTGTCTGATGTGGATTCAACCAATCCGCAGGTGTGGATGTGTTTTGATAACCGTTGCCTTGAGAGGATGATAATGGGACATTCCCAGGATCATCTCCTGCACCTCGAACTGATACAACCCACATGGCCCTCCCTCCCTTCACATTCCCCAAAAGGTGTGAATATGTTAGAGTGCCTTGGCGCCAGGATAAAGTGATGAGGTATGAGGAAGAAAGCAATAAACTAGGTAATACATTGAAGATTCCTTCTCCTCCTCCCAGAAGAATGTCAGGTTCATGGTGCGGATCTGACATGCTGCCCTCCTTAGAAAAAAGGAAAATCCACCTAAAAAGAGACAAAAACAATATTATAATACTTTAAGAAGGCTTGTTGGGATATTAAAGGTAGAATTTCCTTACAAGTGTAGGAGCTTTAACATGTTTTTTGGCTACCCATTCATTCTGAGAGGAGGGTAGATGTTTCCATGATACCAGGTACTGTGTGGATCCTCTATGAATGAATGAGTTATGGATTTCCTTGATCTCAAAATGTTGTTCTCCATCTACCATGATTGGGACAGGTGGGTTGGTGGTGATGGTCTGAGAGAGGATGTAACTTCTGGCTTAAGCAAGCTACAACGAAAAACTGGGTGAACCTGTCGTAGGGTTTTAGGAAGGAATAATTCCACTGTGACTGGGTTTATCACCCTAGTAATGGGAAAAGGCCCTATGAATTTTGATCCAAGTTTCTTTGAGGGTTGTAGTGACTGTAGGAACTTGGTGGATAGATATACTCTGTCCCCTACCCTGAAAGGTTGTGGGTCCTTCCTTTTCTTGTCAGCTTGGAGTTTGAAAGCAGCTCTAGCTTCTTTAAGCACTAGTCTCACTACTGGCCATGTAGCCTGTAAATTTGACATCCATTCCTTAAGGAAAGGGATGGTGGGTTCTTCTGTGTGTAATTCTGGCATAGGGTTGAATTCCTGGCCTGTGGCCACCTGAAATGGGGTAAACCCCGTGATAGAGTGAACAGAATTGTTGAATGCCACTTCTGCGAATGGTAGTAGGTCTGTCCAGTTGTCCTGTTGGTAATTTATGAAACATTGTAAATATTGTTCTAATACGCCATTGGTCCTCTCTGTTGCCCTATTGGTCTGGGGTGATGGGAGGATCTTAACCTCTGGGTGGAGCCTAATAGGGTTAGGAATGCCCTCCAAAATTTGGAAGTGAATTGAACTCCCCAGTCTGATATGATTCGTTGTGGGGCACCATGTAAGTGGTAAATCTGGGTCAGGAACAGTTTTGCCAGTGCCTTAGCAGTGGGTATTTTTTGGCATGGGATAAAATGGGCTTGTTTAGAAAACAGGTCTATAACAACCCAGATTACCGTATTTCCTGCACTTTCGGGCAGTTCCACAATGAAATCCATGGAGATCTCTCTCCAGGGTGCTAAGGTTTTACAGTTTGTAAAAGTCCAGGGGATTTTCCCTGTTTCATTTAGCTGCTGTGCAGACAGGACAGCTGGCCACATAGCTCTCAAAGTCTTTTTTGAGAGATGGCCGCCAAAATTGACATTTGATGAGGTGTAGGGTTTTTACAAATCCGAAATGTCCTGCCAATTTGGAATTGTGGCAGACCTTCATTAAATGCAGTCTTTGGCTGGCAGGGACATACAATTTTCCTCCCACCCATGCTAAATTGTCCTTTATTCTGCAGGTATTTTTGTGTGTTTGAAACTAATCGTCAGTAGTGAGTGCTTGTTTAAATGCTTGGATGGTGGGATTGACTGTAGTTAAATCATGTTTGGCCTCAGCACTAGTTATAACTTTTGCAGCTAGTTGGTTGTTTTGGAAAATAGGTTTAATTACTTCAGTTTTGTGCTGTTATATTGAGGCTTTCTGGATAATGCATCAGCTAGAAAGTTTCTTCCTCCAGGGAGGTACTTAAGGGTGAAGTTGAAACATTTGAAATACTGTGCCCAACGAACCTGCTTGGGGGAAAGTTTCCATGGAGTCTTAAGGCCCTCCAAGTTTTTGTGATCAGTCCAAACTTCGAAGGGGATTTTACTCCCTTCTAGGAAATTTATCCAAGTGAGGAGTGCCCAGCGCACCGCATATGCTTCCTTTTATGGCCCACCTTTGCTCTGTTTCAGTTAGTTTTTTGGGAAGTGTAAGCACAGGGTTGTAATTGGTCTTGCTCATTGATTTGGAGTAACACTGCTTCTTTAACAACATCGCTAGCAACAGCTTGTATCACGAAAGTCTTTTCTGGGTCTGGGTGTTTTAAGACTGGTTCAGCTGAGAATAGCCGTTTGAGTTTTTCAAATGTTGCTTGGCATTCCATAGTCCAATTCAGGGGTGATTGGATTTGGGTTTGCTTTCCCTCTTTGTTTTCAATAGGTTAGTTATGGGGAGAGGAATCTGTGCGAATGAAGGGATGAATTGGTGATAGAAGTTTGCAAATCCCAAAAAACTTGGCAGTTGTTTTCTGGTGCGTGGTTGTGCCCAGTCAATCACTGCTTGCACTTTATGGGGGTCCATTTCCACACCCTTGTGGGAAATGCGGTATCCCAAATAGTCTATTTTTTTATGGAATTTGCATCTGGAAAGGTTGGCATAGAGCTTTGCTGAGCGGAGTTTGTTCAAGACTGCTCGCATTAATTTTACATGCTCTGCTTTTGTCTCCATGTATATTAAAATATTGTCCAGGTAGACCAGAACCCCTTTGTATACATGTTCATGCAGTACTTCATTTATCAGATGCATGAACATGGCTGGAGCGCCTCCCAGGGGGTGTTGAATGCAGTTTTCCATTCATCCCCCTCCTTTATTCTAATGTGGTAGTATGCCTCTCTTAAATCCAACTTTGAAAAGATTTTTCCCTTCGACAAGTGTGCAAGCATGTCCTTCATGAGGGGGAGGGGGTACATATTTTCTATGCACACCGTTTTTAAATTGCAAAAATCAACACAGAGACGAAGAGAGCCATCTTTTTTCGTGAAATAATACTGGAACTGCGATTTTTGGTCAGGCTGGCTCAATGAACCCTCGCTTTAAGTTTTTCTCAATGAACATTTTAAGTTCCTAGAGTTCTCTAGGGGACATACTGTACATTTTGGGTTTGGGGAGCTTAGCTCCTGGTAGGATCTCAATTGTGCAATCTGTAGCCCTGTGGGAGGGAAGTTCATCAGAAGCCTTTTCGCTGAAAACTTCTGCTAGGTCTCTGTACTCTTTGGGAATGTCTGGGGTTGGGATGTGGCAGCCAAGCATGGCGGTTTCTCTGTCCTCCCCCTCATTGGGCTTTTCTCTTTTCTCATCTGCAAAGGTTATGCGCTTGTGAAATCCTAACATTCCTGTCTTCCAGTTAACTTTGGGATTCTATTTTTTCAGCCAAGCGAGCCCCAGAACTAGCTGCCACTCCATTCCAGGTGCCACAATAAACGTGAGCATTTTACTATGGTCTTCCATATGTATTTCTAGGGGCTCTGTGGCAAAGACGGCTGGTTCCCCCCTCCGCTAACAACCCATCTAGCTGACAGAAAGCAATGGGGGTGATTAGTTTTCTTAGGTGGATTCCTAGCTTTCCCACCAGCATTAGACTGATCAAGCAACAGGTGCACCCCGAGTCCAATAGTGCTGATATTTGTAGCCCCTTTTCTTGACTTGGTATGAATAGTCTTAGGGGCAATGTGAGGGGTTTGATAGGGTAGCTTACCAGCAGGTCATCCTCTGGTTCGCTATACGATTGATTGGGCTCTTCTCTGCACATGGCTGGAGTTTCTTCTCTGGGGTTGGTGGGGGGGAGAAACTCCACTGCTTCTCTGCTCCTCAGGGCGGTCTCTTTTCCCCAGGGGATTGTTTCCATTGGTCTTCCTCTGAATAGGTGATCAGGTTTACTGGCCAGGGTTTTTGAATGGCACTCAGCAGCCCGATGCCCCTCCTTCCTGTATTTAAAACAGGTACTTGGCTTTGGGGTGAGAGTGTTTTGTGGCTTGAACAGCTCTTTTTTCCCTTGGGGTGGGGATCTTCTCCAACCTCTCCCTGCCTGGTGTTGGTTCCTGGCCATATCGATCTCTGCCTTCTCTGCTGCGAGGTACCACTCATATAGATGGTCCCCCCCATGCTAGGCAGGTGGTGTAGAGGTCATTATTCAGCCCATCCTTAAACCAGCATACCAGGATATCTTCCAGCCAATCCACACGGCAGACGAGGTCTCGGAATTTCTCAGTGTATTCTGCTACTGGCTGGCGCCCCTATTTGACTACTCGGATGCGATCACACACTTTGTGGTCAGCTAGGGGGTCTTCAAAATGGCATCATAGTGCCATCATGAAATGGTCAAAGTTTCGCAGCTCTGGAGCATCTGCGTTGTGGAGGGTCACCATCCACCTGGCCGCTGCTCCTTCTAGCATGAGAGTGACCACCCACACTCATGCTGCCTGGGTTGGAAAGTCCCGTCCATACACTTGCATGTAGGTGAGGGCTTGTGCTAGGAAAAACCTCAATTGTTGGGGGCCTCCATTGAACTTTACTCCAAGAGGGGGTGTTTTCCTCTCTAGCTGGGGGGCTCTAGGCTGGCCAGGTGCATTGGTTGGGATCTGCGCTGCTGGAGTTGGATTCCCCGGTATGGCTGCAGCCCACCCACCTTCCCACATCAACTCGCTCTTCTGCTGCAAGGTCTGGGGTGGTGACTCTGGCTTCCTTACTGGTAGCTGTCAGCTCAGGTTCCCTCCAACGATGATCTGGACCCCCTCAGATGTTCAGGTTCTCCAGGGCCTCCAGCACCAGTCGTGTGATGTGTCTCTTTAACTGGTCTTCCCTCAATGGCTTCTCCATCAGTTCTTCCTGGTTGGAGAGGGTCTCCATTTCCTGTTTCCACCCAGGCTTTTAGCTGCCTTGTGTGAGGGTCACCTCTCTGCTTCCTCCATCCCAGCTGTCTTTCTTCCCCACTCCAATCGACCACTAAAGCTTCCTGGAGCTTTCCAGGCTCACCTCAATGTCCTCAATGGGGCACAGGGAGCTGGCGTCTGGCTGGGTGGTAGTAGAGGTCTCTCCCCAGCATTCTGCATCTCCCTGCTCGCTTCTTTGTTCGAACATTTGCAGGATCCCCTTGGTAGAACAAAGAATTGTTTCTCCAGGTTGATCACTTTTGCAGATCCTGCTTTATGTAAGGTCCAGCCTCTCCTCCTTCTCCAAGAAAGTAAAAACTCTTGAAACGGTGATATTTCAAAAGGAACCTTTTATTAGATAGAAGTGATAACCAGACAAAAGGAAGCAGGATCTGAGTTCCCTTCAACAAACAAGTTAAGATAAAGGATTTAGTAACCCAACCCCACCCTTCTGCCTGATGTGGATTCAACCAATCCGCAGGTGTGGATGTGTTTTGATAACCGTTGCCTTGAGAGGATGATAATGGGATGTTCCCAGGGTCATCTCCTGCATTCTTGAACCAATACCACCCACATGGCCCTCCCTCCCTTCACATTCCCCAAAAGGTGTGAATATGTTAGGGTGCCTTGGCGCCAGCATAAAGGTTATAAAATGATGGGTTACATAGTATGAGGAAGAAAGCAATAAACTAAGTAATACATTGAAGATCCCCTCTCCCCCTCCCAGGAGGATGGCAGATTCATGGTGGGGATCTGACATAATGTTTCAGTACATTTAGTGAACATACTTTTCCATAATTCTAAGGTAGCAATTTATTCTAACATGTTCAATTATATCATAATAAATTATTTTTTAATTACAGAATCAAATATGTAGAAGGAGATCATTTGGGTATCAGTTTCAGTGCCATATTCAGTGCCTGGTATGATTTGACTGCTTATTTGTACCCCATGACTATCATTGAGTGTTGTATCTTGTGATTTCTGATGAATATACTGTTTCCTTTGTTGTACACTGAGAGCACATGCACCAAAGACAAATTCCTTGTGTGTCCAATCACACTTGGCCAATAAAAAATTCTATTCAGCATGTATCCTGGACCCATTTTTCTGTTTTGCAATATCATGTGCTAGAACAGGCATGTCAAACATGCGGCCCGGGGGCCACTTGTGGCCCATTGCAAGGGCACCTGCAGCCCGCACAGACTATGTTTTACATGCCACCATGGATCCTTCTTGAGCAGAAAGGCGGGGTAAAATATTTTAAATCAATAAATAAAATTAAGTAAGTGAGTAAACAGGAAGGAAAACCCTACACGCTGTCCTGAGTTCACTGTTGAAACGGCAGTCTAGACATGTAACAAATAAGCAAAAAAGCTTCTGAGGCTCCCCAGGCAAGTTGCAAGAGAAACGCCTCTCCCCTGGAATGACAGCAACTCCTCCTTAGCCTGGTCAGAGGAGCCAGTTGGGCAACGCCGGTGCTTGTAACCTGACCTGTGCTGCCACCACTGGCATATGTTTTCTGCTTGTCCCGCTGTCCCAAGAGCTGCCAAGGATGAGCCCAGCCGCTGTGTCCCAATTGAAGAGAGTGTGGCCCTCATCATAACTCAAATGTGACAGTATGGCCCTCAGGGGACTCTGAGTTTGACATGCCTGCGCTAGAAAACAGATTTGGGCTTTCTGTGTCACTATCAAGTATTTAAAGAGTGCCTCAGTCTTCTCAGATCTCATAGACCTCAGTCTTCTTATCTTCAAACTCTATTCAAAAAATTTAATTTCTAGTCCCTTGATCATCCCTGTTGCCTTTAAATTTCTGAAAAATTTCACAAAAGCTGAATCTCATTCAAGGTAAATAGGTATTACCAGCTATGTTGTTTTTGCATTTCTGGGTTGTCTTTTTTTAAATTCTTATCATCTTCCTTTAAATAAAGTATGGTATTTTTTATCTTTACAGATATGACTTGCCAGGAATATATGGATTAAATTTTGTTCTAAAAAACTCTCTTGGTGGTGGTGGTACAGCATCTCTGAGAAGTGACCCACAAGTAGGTATCTATTTATAAAGTCAGCTGGTCTGTTCAGCAAAGCAAAGATTTCATAAACTGGCATCAGTTTCAAATACTGTACATGAGATTACATACAGTATATAGAGGGATATAGAGAAATAGTCTCTGTATTTATCCCAAATTGGTTCTAGTTTATATATCACAAAACAAATCAATTAATCTTTAAGATGCAACAGGTCAACTTATTATTTCTTAGTAATGTATTTGAAAAAGGGAACCTAGCTATTTTTTTTGTTACATCGCTCCTTTTGTTGGTCAAGTTTTAGAATATCAGTGAGACATCAGTCTCATATAATTAATTCTAGCTCTAAAATTCAAAATTAAATCAAAGTGCCCTTTCTGCAGATTTCTTCTTTTTCCATATTGTTGTTTTTTTTTTGTTTTTTTGCAAATGAGGAATAAATGCAAGAGCAATGTAAAGTCAGTATTTTAGTCATAGTGGACAATGTGCTGAAATTTTAAATCCCTTGTTTAATCATAACTTCCATGAATTTTTTTAAAGTTCATTTTCTTTGTACTGATACAATTGAAGTTCATGTGTGTTTGTTATGTGCATTATACAAACCTATGCATGTTATACTAGAGGTAAATCCCAGATTTATAATACAGGTATCTAAAAGAGAAATAAAAACCAGCAAGAAAGACAACCTCATTCAGAAGCAGATTGCACAATTCTACAGGAGGTTGACACTCAAATAGTGACACATTATTTGAGAAAATTTCACTGTTCTCTTGGCTGAATTAGAACTACAGGTTTTTCCTCTTTTATTTCTTTTACAGGGCAAGGCTTTTGGACAAATGCTACTTGACTTCAAGATTAAAAATGTTCCAGATTTAAAATCTTTGATAGAATAATATAATTATTTTTATTCCATTTTGAAATTGTAATATTTTAAATAAATGTTAAAAACCAAAAGTTTTGGTGATGTTTATCATATAAGGATTTAACTGATTCCTAATGTTCAGATACAAGAATATTCTGAGTAATGCCAGATCTGCTGCTTTGTATATCACTGGTATTTCCTGTCTCCTGCATTCAATGATGATCCTATTTATTTTCTGTGAATATAATTAAGCAATAAATAGTAGAATATTTTCCCAAGAGACAGCTACTGCTCTCAAGTAAAAACCGTTTCTCTGTTATTTGGTATTACAGATATAAAACTAGGAACACTGTGCATAATTATATGTTCAAATTATATGGCCAACCAGGATGAACAACAGCTGTCCACAATAATGGAATACTACTGGATTTGTCAAAATTAAATCTTATTACCATGGGGTCTAGTCACTGATCTTGTGTTTATCTGGCATATTTTCTTTTGATAAACAAAGGTGTTTGCTTTGTTTGCAAGCAGACATAAAATACAACAAAAAAGCTTGTTTAAGTAAAACTTAGCTATTGGATTTTATAGAAGACCTATAGTATGTACAGGTAGTCCTCGATTTACAACAGTTCATTTAGTGACCATTTGAAGTTAACAACGGCACTGAAAAGTGACTTATGACCATTTTTCATACTTATGACCATTGCAACATCCACATGGTTATGTGATTTACATTAGGATGCTTGTCAGCTAACTCCCATTTATGCTAATTATAGTGACCCAAAATCATGTGATTCTCTTTTGCAATCTTCTGACAAGCAAAGTCAATGAGGAAACCAGATTCATTTAACAACTGTGTTACTAATTTAAGAACTGCTGCGATTCACTTTTACAAATGTGGTAAGAAAAATCATTAAATGGGGCAAAACTCAATAAATTTCTCAGCATCATAAATTTTGGGCTCAATTGTGGTCATGTTGAGGATTACCTACCGGTATATAGTATTTTTAAAATTAAATTATGATAAATTATATAATGTTATAGCTACTGCAAATTTATTACATTTGTAGCCTCAATTAGTCTCATGTACAGTAATTTGAGTTTAATGTAGCTTTCATGAGTATTTTTGTTTATATAGTACATGGATGTAGGTATATGGAATGTGTAAACTATCACTGATTTTAAAGATATTATTTCTAGCAAAATAATAATTAGGATTATTCAATACAGATTAGAGTCCTACATGGAAAGTGAGATGCCAAATGTTCAAGTTGGTTTTTTAAAAAGCCAGGAAAGAAGAAACAATATTGCTAACATACACTGAATAACAGAAACAGCTAAAGATTGCTAAAAAGTCAATATGTGTTTGTTTTGTTTAAAAACAGGCTTTCAGTTTGGTTGACCATGTTAAGCTATAGAATATCATTAGGAAAGTGGGTTCCAAAAAACATCTGTCTTTATAAGAAAACTATACTTATAGTTTTATAAATGTGAACAAAACAGAACAGGGTGAAATAGCAATAGCACACTTATATACCACTTCATAATGCTTTATAGCCCTCTCTAAGCAGTTTACAAAGTCAGCATATTGGCCCCAACAATCTGGTTGTTGAGCTAGTGAGAATCAAGCTGGTACTCACAGATTTAGCCTTTAATACTGCATTTTAACCAATGCACCACCATAGCTCTTCCCATATCTGAAATAGGCTCCAGATCAGCAAAGAAGTAAGACAAAGCTGTATAATATCCCCTTATTTATTCATGTTATATGCTGAATATGCTCAAGGGATATTGGATTAGAAATATATGAGTGTGGTTTTAAAACTGCAAAAAGAAAAATCAATAACTGAATTATACTGATATTACTTCGATAGCTGATAATGCAAATGATTCAGATGCTCTGATAATTAAAATCATGGTGTAGAATGAAAAATGGACTAAGATTAAATAAAGATTAATGAGTACTGTTCTGTCTTAACTGCACATGAGTCTATTTGTAGCTCAACAGGTGCTAAATCCAGCTATTCTCCAAAGAAACAGACTATGGTGTGGATCTGAATGTCAAGATTCAAATGGAGATTTTGTATGGGGTGGGGGGGTATTAGATGTATATGCATGTTTGTGTGCTAGTTAGGTTGCTGGAAGCAGCTAGCAGGGAATCTTGACAATGTAGTATTCATGCCGAAGGTCACTGAGA
>JAEANM010022368.1:0-11621 GCA_017656035.1 Myanophis thanlyinensis
GTATGTGGAAATGTATGTGAAAATGTGCCAGCCCGGGCATTTCTTGGGGTTAGGGATTTGTTTATAAATCTGGAGATGTATTCTGTATCAGAATGTATTCTGTGTGATTGTACTGATGGTTTGTGTGATTGTACTGATGGACGCTCACTCATTTTTGCTGCACACGTTGTGCATTGAAAATAAAGGATTGGGTTGAATTGAATTGAATTGAATTGAATTGAATTGAATTGAATTGAATACATAGCCCTGCATAGCATACTTATTGATTGGACAATTATTGATCAGATGGAAATAGTCATGTGACTTGAGTATGAATTTATGGATATATCCAAATTCTAAGCAGAATGTAATTCTCTTTTTTTATTATTGTTCCAGTGTACTGAATTTTGCAAAACAATTTCACAATGAATTTTGTATACTTTGTGTGCTCATTGTGAAAATTACATGCAAATCAGTCTATTTGGAATAGTTATGCATTGTTCTGTCTCCAGCCCATTAGGGTTGGATCACAAGAACTTTTGCATTTGGAAGATATAATCCACAATATGAGTACTTAAGGCTTTATTCTAAGGCATACCATAATACAGCAATCAAGAATTATTTAATACAATAAGATAAAGGGAATCCAAAAGTGATGGCCATGGGTAGACTCCTTTACAGCCAGTGAAAACCCTTCAGTTTAGGCCTGCATCAAAGACCATGAGGATTTTTACTAGCTTACATAGGGTTGTTATGGATTATTTAATGAATTGTAACTTTATTAAGAAGTTACACTTTCTTCTCAGCAAGTATCAGTATTTGAACATTGTCAGCACCAACACACTAACTTTCATGATTAAGATGAAGACAAGGAAATTTTCTATGAGGATCTGGACCTGGTTATTCAAACAATCACTGCCAACTACAACTTATCATTCTGGGTGACTTCAGTGCTAGGGTGGGGATGGACAGTGACAACTGGGACAAAGTGCTTGGGAGGCATGAGATGGGAAAACTAAATAGCAACATCCTGCTGCTTCTGAGCAAATGTGCCAATCACCTGTTTATCATTAAGTTGATAGCCATAGCAATAGTACTTAGACTTATATACCACTTTACAGTGCTTTATAGCTCTCTCTAAGCAGTTTACAGAGTCGGCATATTGCCCCCCCCAAAAAAAAAAATTTGGGTCCTCATTTTACCTACCTCAGAAGGATGGAAGCCAACCTTGAGCCTGGTGAAATTCAAGCTGCCAAATTGCAGGGAGTTGGCAGTCAGCAGTAGTATCCCGCAGTACTGCACTCTAACCACTGTGCTATCACAGCATATGGTCAGACCATCTATGCATCCCATGTCCAAACACTGGCACCTACTTGACTGTCATGGAATGTCATCTCAATCTTAAAGACATCACCATTAACCACGCTGTGAAAGGTGCTGAATGTTGAACAGATCATAGGCTGATATAGTCAGTCCTCAATTACACATAACCCCTTTGCATCATAAGCAACCAAATACTATCAGAAAGTCGTTCGATATGAGCAAACTGCAAGAATCAGACCTACATCCAATGCTTCCAATTTGCATTTAATGAAAAACTGTCTGGCAATTTACCACATGTAGGAATCTGTTCTGACAAGTGAATGTACTTTAAAGATGTCAACATGGAGACTGCAACAACTAGTTTGATGAAAACCATGGAACCATTTTAGCAGCCCCCACCCCAGGCCAAGACCGAGGGCTATGCAGACTGGCAGAATGATCCATTGTGTGTCTCAAAGAAAGACAAGTTTAAATACTCTCAGTTCAAAGTACAGACAGAATTGCAAGAAATAAGCTCTCTTAAAATCTAGAACGCTCATCTGACTTTGTTCAGTTACATTTTCCTGCTGTTGTGTGGAGGATTGCCAGCACTGCGTTCTGGATTATCAGATGCCAATGGGTAGGTGGGTGATCAGAAAGTATGGCCACTATATGACTTTCCAGTTGTTCTATAGTATATTGGACTGGGGGAAGAGACCTCAAGGTCAACCAAGGAAGTGCTACAAAAAAACTTGAAAAAGAGCTATAACCACTGTGACATCCAGCTAATGGAACTAGAAGCTGCAGCTTCTGATACAACATACTGGTAAGCCTATGAAGCCTCCATTGGCTTTGAAGATAGGTGCTGCCAAAAATGGATAGCAAACCACAAGTAGTATCCCAAAATAATACTCTCAATTACTAAAACAATGGATTTCCAGTGCCCCAATTATGCTAGACTTTGAGCTTCCAGATTGGGAATACAGAGCTGCCTGCATTCCAGAGTCCAGGAATGAATTACACAATAATATGTCTTTTTCAAACCCAAAGGACCACCATATACAGAATATAGGCTCTAACCCCCAATTATTCACACAATTATTCTATGGTCTCACCCCACTGGAATTTGCCAAGAACATATTTATTTTATCTTGTTTTTGAAATGCTTTGTCTCCTGCTAAACTATTAATCTTAGATAGTATTTATGTCAAATGGCAATGAATCTGTTTCAAAATTAGGAAATATCCTTTTCCCAATGTTTCCAAACTGGCAATGAAAGAGATCAAACTGTTCTACAAAGTTGTCCCACCAAAGACTAGAAAAACAAAATATAACTGAAATATAACCTGTTAGTGAATAAAATTAACTTCCTTAATTTGGCACTACACACTCAATTAGTACATTAAGATATACCATTCTATTTACCATGTACCTAAGGAATAGAAATAAATAACCACTATACAATTCTTTCTACTAATCTTCCAGTCAAGCCACCAACACTACAATTTGTATATAACATATACACCTTATGTATATACTAGGACTTACCAAATACATATAGTACACAGTATGAAAATGAAATGCATACTCCAAAATATGCACAAAAACTACTTCTTAGTTTGTGCAGTTAAAAAAATGCAAAAATACTATTGTCCTTGCAAACTTGCAAACTCAAATATTAGAGAAAGTAAAACAGACTATTTTATTTCATTTTTACCCAGAAAAGAAAAAAAACTGTACTAGCCAACAGAAGAATTGAACTGAAACATTTATATTTAATATGCTTCAAATCTGGAGGGTGAATTGCCACAGCAGCTAAATTGATCACAATTATGAGAAAATAAGATCTTGAATAGAATTGTTGAAGCTGCAATAGGATGAGCCTTTTGAACATCTGAATCACAGAGAATTCCCACCAGCTTTGGAAAGCTTCTATCTGATATTCATTTCTGAACATGTATTTTGCCAATTATTTTTTGATAGGCTTCTGCTATGTATTTCTGATCAATGCAAATTGGAATATGCCTTTGCATATTCAGATCCAATGGAAAAACTAGATTGAACTGTTATCAGCAGACATTGAGAATTATCCCAAACCTATGAACTGAAATGGAATATAATTGCAGACTCTTAAAGTGAAACTTCAGCATTTGAAGCAAATGACTTAGTCTCTTTTGTCTTTAAAACTTTCTAATTTCAGTGAAATAACTGCAGGTCTGCCTTTGCTAGTATTCTATTTCAAAACATAATTAAGATAAATATCAGTCAAAATGAGCTCATACCTGCAGCTAAGCCTGGCAAATTTGACTCCTTCACCTGTTCCCTTTGACCTAGCACAAATGACTTATGATTAGCAGTGTACATGTATTGAATTGCTCATATTGAGGAAATGTCAAATGGATTTGGGTTTAAAGAAAACATTATGCCTTCTTGAGGCTAATTCACTGACATACCCAAAGGAAATATTGTATTTATCAGGCCACTTTTGCATATATAAATGTCAACATTACTCCCTATACAACATCTAAAACCAGTAATTATTCAAATGAGTATTCTTCCTGTATCTTGACTTCTATATTTTTTGAAATATTTAAACTATGTGGCTTCCCTAAAACTGAAGGAATCATATAATTTTGTTGTATGAGATGGAAGACAATAAATTAAATTAAACTAAATGCCTGCTTTATTCAAATTTCAAGGAACTCAATGTGCTGTTCACTTCAGAAATTCTTGTCTTGGTGTCAGATATAGTTGCTCTGATAATATAATGGAATATTATATTATATATGCAATAGGTAAAACAATATCATATGAAGTCATTGGTGTGTGTATGAGTTAGAGAGAAACATAGAAAGACAGAAAGAGAGAGACAGAAACGGAGACAAAGAGAGAAGCAAAAACAAAAATGGGGTTCCAGTTCTGAATTTACTCTATTCTGTTTTTCTTTTAATTTCTTTACTTTTTCCCAAAGCAGTGTAAATCTTGAAAGAATGGGCTTAACAATAGAACCACACTGTTGAATTTCAGTCATAAATTTTAAAAAAACCTACAGGAGGTCAAACCAAGAAAATCTTGGAATAGGCGAGTCTGTCGGGATTAATTATTCTTGCTTTCTTGTTTTTCCATCATAAATTCCATTTTCCTATGTCAATTCATAAAGATACAATATATGTATTTGGTAGAAAATTCTTACGAAGTCTCTCATAATTAATATATGAAAATGCTGATTAAACTGCATATAAAGACTATGCCACTCTCTATGCCAGGCTCTCTATCACCCAGACAGCCTTATCCAACTGAGACACCCTGAGGTGATTCAACATTGAGTGGTTTATCCAGGATGAACCAGCATAATCTTCATTTTCTTTCCTCAGCCTGAATTGTAGGAATAAAGCCAAGAAAGAAAATGCATGCAGCTTTATGGTTTCTGAAGAGTACAAGGAAACCATAAGCCAGTCAGGAAAAAACAAGGCTTTCTGATTGTAATCCCAATACACAGATTCAGCATTGAGTGGTTTATCCAGGATGAACAAGCATAATCTTCATTTTTCCTCAGCCTGAATTGTAGGAACAAAGCCAAGAAAGAAAATGCATGCAGCTTTATGGTATCTGAGGAATACAATTAAGAACCCACAATAGCAAAGACTATTGTGATGGGCGTAGGCATTCCTTTAAAAAAAGGATTAGAACCATGGTGGCCCAGTGGTTAGAATGCAGTATTGCAGGCTAATTCTGCTGACTGCCAGCAGTTTGATTCTCACTGGCTCAAGCTTGACTCAGCCTTCTATTCTTCTGAGGTTGGTGAAATGAGGATCCAGATTGTTGGGGCAATATGCTGACCCTGTAAGCCATTCACAGAGGGCTGTAAAGTGTTATATAAGTGAAGTGGTATATAAGTCTAAGTGTTATTGCTATTAGGCTTCAAAGTGAGAAGATGAACAAAGGAATAATAGGAAGCAGGCCTAACTAAGAGAAGAAAATATCTTTGAAGGAAACCAAGCATTTTGCCCTGAACACATACAAAATTAAATCACACTCTATGGTCATTCTTTCTCTAGATATTTGTTGCACTCAGATATTTCTATGGGTTTGAGCAGATGAGGCTTCACTCTGCAATCTATGGCAAAGATAGGGACATTAGATTTGTTTCTTTCTTTGTCCTCAGCTAGATCCTGCTCTTCAGAGAAATTCAAAAATGCAAAAACCTCCATTAAATTCCTCTCTTGCTATTTAATCTAAAGGGAAAACAAGCTGTGATTGTCAGCTAGTGCTCACTGGTTTACCTTTCAAAAAGTTGAGGTAATGAGTAGGCTTAACTAACGCGGATTTCTAGAAGTTTGCAATTTTAGAGGTGCTCATTAAATACCACCTGATCCTTTCCTTGGTTAAAATTGCAAACGTCTAGAAGCATCAGTTATTTCTTGATTTATTGCTCATCCGGAAACAAAAAAGTTTTCTCGGTAACTCACAGGTAAGTAGGGTCAGTTTAAATGCTGCACTGAACCACCATCAATTAAAATCAGAAATCCAGTAAAAACAGAACAGAATTCAGCTTTGCCCTTATTCTTACAGCTATGATCCATCCCATTAGCAGTTGAAAATAACTGATCATCTTTTTCCCTGATTGCCTTTCACTTCCTAACATGATAAGATAGACCTGGGCTTTTTTTCTCCTCTTAAAAATGTCCATGCAGTATTGTGAATGAGAGAAATATGCTTCATTAGAAGTGCCCTAATTTGGGCAATCTATATAGCATAGGATCAGTGGCTTCTTTTAAAAAAAGAAAACAATCAGGAGGATAGTACAATTATGTAATTATGTCATGATATAGCTATTGAAGGTATGTTGCATCCCTTGCATATCATACCTTATCAGTAGTCAAAACAAACACAAAACAAACTAATGAAATTCAGTCAGAGAAAGTCATTTAATAAGCTGCTTTGTGATTGGGGTGGATATAAACAAACAGCGACCCATTGCAGAGATGTGGTTCATTCCTGGATGGCAAAGGCCTTTGAACATTCTTCCAACACTCACAAAGAGTCATCATTACTGAACTTAAAGTGAAGACAGGTTGATGATGGTGGAATTGTCATTAACAATGCTTCCATCAATTAATTTAACATTTTAATACAGTAACTAAACCAATAACCAGCTTACCTGATGGATGTGTGTGGCCCATCCATTATTTATTTGTTTGTTTCTTATTGAATTTATACACCACTCATCTCTCTTAAAGTCAATTCTAGGAACATTATAATTTACAGTAATCTTGTTTCCATTCTACAGATACAGAACTGAGACTAGCTTTCTTCAAGAGGCCAAATGAACTCAGCTGTGTAGCTCTTCCAAAGAAAAACAGTTAACCTGCTATGCACCAGACCATACTCAGTTATTAAATTACATAGGTTTTGTATCTTAAGGGATCTTTACATCTCCACTGTGGGATTTATGTTTTTCACAAAACATTAAAGCAATGTTTCAAAAGGTCACTGTACAGATAGGAAAGGATGGATAAGATAAGAAGCAATAAGGGAAAGCAATAAAGCTGCCTGTGTTTCCGAGGCTTTTTCAAATGTATTCATCACATGCTATATTGCAGCAAATCTTGTTAAGGATTTGATGCCATTGCTGTTGGGAGAGGAAGAATCTCACACTCCCCAGCAATGATTTCTGGTAGGGCTGGATAATAAGAGGTTTGACAGTGAATTGAAACCATAAATGAGTTATTGGTTACCTAGAGATGAAAGGAAGGATAGTTCATCATTTAGTCTTTCTGTTATCAAGGAGATGGCAGCAGTTGTGCAAATACAAGGCCATCATCTTCAAATATGAGATGCTTTGAACCTTCCCAGTGCAGTTTCTGTGGCAGAATTTATACATTAATAAGCTAATCACCCTTCCACACACCTTTGCCTTTGTACCACTGGCTGCCATCCATCACCAAATAGCATCTTCACATCTTAGCTTCCAGTGGGAGGGGAAATCCAGATGTGGAGGGAGAGCAAGGCAGGAGATTTGTCTAATGGAAGTCTTATTCTGTAGTTTTAAGGGGCAATGTTAAAAAACTAATTTGCAATGTTTCCTCTGAAGTAATCTGGGCTTCTTAACTTTTAAAATTAAGAGCTCAGCTTTCATTGAATTCTTAAAAATCTAATGGGTTCAAACTGCGTGCAATAAGATACTTTTTGAGATCAAAATAATTTTTGTACATCTTCTTTCGTCTGTTCCTATTAGGGCTCGCCACAGCAAATCATCTTTTTCCACCTAACTCTATCCTCAGCATCCTCTACTCTCAGCCTAATTGACTTCATGTCCTTCCCGTGTCACTCCCAGATTACAATTTTTGCACATGGAAGGGTCTAAATTACTGCTTGGGTATGTCTTCTGATTGATTTTCAATCGCCTCGCATTGCTTCTTCTTCTCATACATGATTCCAAATTTATGGTCAGTGGGGCCCATATTTTAATATGTACATTCTGAGCAAGAGGAATTTGTTAAAAAGTTACCCTTCGTGGTTATAGTACAATGACAGCAGTTAATCAAACTCTTTGGAGAAAATGTAAAGAAAATAGAATGTATCATACTATATGTACAACTTGATTTAATGACTGTTGAGATATAAAAATGTGAATAAAGTAAGGAAAATGTGCCTTTCTATGTCACTCCCAGATTACAGAATGAACTTTTTGGGCCTCCATTCTTTCAATAATTAGAAAAGTAATTAAGAAAAATTTTAGCCACAGATTTTAAATGCTAATATTTTTTACATTTACGATTTTACAATATTTTTGCTTTAATCTTATGTTTTAATATGTGTGTCTCTGTGTTTGTGTCTCTGTGTGTATATAAGATGCCAGAAGTATTCAGTTGGGTGGAAAGCAGGATGAATGAATAAATGAATGACAGTGAAATTAATGTGTATCTTTAGTCTTGGTATGGAGTCACTGGCCTGCAATTCACACATTTATTTAAAAGGCAACCCACTTTATGTGGGTGCAATTCATCTCAATTATACCATACTATACAAAGAATATTCATGTTAGAGCCAATTCACTGTTCCAGTGTTGTCTAAAAAAAAGGAAAATTGCAGAATTGGGTTTTTTTTTCTATATATGTGATTTCTGTCACTTGAATATCTTTCCTTTATTCCTAGTAAATTGGGATGAACGGCAGTTCTTTGATAATGATGGAAAGAAATATCATACCATGGCCTTTGATGGGGTGGAAGAACAAGGAGAACAGGTTTTAAATTTGGGAATTTTATATTTTAAATTTAATATATTTAATTGTGGGTTTTAAATCTTAATCTACTTTTAATTCTCAGCTTATATAATTATTTTAATTGGTTCTTAACTTGTTATTTTTGTGTGTTTTTAATTGCTGTGAACCGCCCCGAGTCCCTTGGGAGAGAGGGCGGTATATAAATTTAATAAAAGTAAAGTAAAAAGTAAAAGGTTTGCGGGGGAGCGGGGGAGATGTGCAATAACACCACCCATGAGTATCAGTTTCATTTTAAGGGACAAATTGCCTTGATAGACATTGGTTGGATCTGGATGGAGACTGAGAATCGGTGTATCTTAGTCTCCAGCCAGATCCAGCCAGTGTCCAAGGTTTTAATAAATTCTAAATCATTTCAGTCGTCACAATTTTTGGGAGTGCCCCAAGTATATTAACTCCACGAGTTTTTGGCTATTTTCTTTGCTGTGATCATTTTTCTACTTTTTTGCTGAACCAAATTTATCTTCTCGGCTTCTGCTTTATCTTGTCCATGTATTTGCTTTGCCTTTTGCATCTTTAGGAAGCTTTCCTTTGATTGACATAGATTGGTAGTGTCATCTTGTAAATGGAGTTTTTTTTCAAATGGAAGTTCTTTCATCATTAATCTGTGACATATTGCCCCATACTTAAACATTCTGCTTTCCACACATTGCACAGATGAGACCACAGTTCACTGAGAACATGATCTAAAAGTAGTTCTAATAATTGGTAGTTCAGATTATGTATTAAATAATAACAGCCATTCCAAGCCATCTGACAAACCCATTAGAAGTAGTTCCTACTGTCTGGGATGCTAATAAATATGTGGCACTTGTTCAAACCTTCTAAGTTGATTGTTTATAATCATAGGAAATTTTGGCTGCCACTTACAACCTGCCTTTTATTCTTAACTCCACATTTCATTGATTGCTCCAGTAAAATGAGAAAATCTGATTGTGATGGTTTTAGATAGATTGTGATAGGTTTTAGATTTTGATGAAGCTGTTGGGCAAGTTCATTCAGTGGCATGTAATATCAATATGCAGATGATACTCTGTTATACATCTCTCAGGGGAGGCAGGTGATGCCATTCAGGAGTTTACCCTGAGCATGGAAGCTGTGAGAATCTGGATGGAAGAAACCAGCTGTGATTCAACCCTAGCAAGATGAAGTAGCTTTGGATTGTTGACTCCTCATCCTCAAATGACCTATCATCTTTGATGGGTTAGCATTCTCTCCCACAAGTGTCATGTGCAATTTGGGAGGGGTCTTTTTGGACTCCTGTTGAAGTAGCAGGTGGCAACTATGGCCTTTGCATAATTTCACCTTCTATTAATTGCACCATTCCTGGACTGGTGGTGGGTCTTGCGCACTCATGCCTTAGCCTTCAACCTGTTGTGTCCTTGAAGATCACCCAGAAATTACCATTGATCCAGAATTCAGTGCAGCATGGAGTCTTGGGTGCTCATGTTAAACCACTGCTTTCCAGTTTCTCTGCAGGTACAATTTGGAATGTTGGTTACTACCTTTAAAGTTCTGAATGGCTCCAGGTCCTTTTAGATGAACCTCCTCTAAGAGTTCCTATCTCTAAATTTGCCAGAAGACCTAGCTTTTCTTCCAGTCTCTAGATTAGGAAGGGAGTAAGCTACCTATTATGTATAAAATTAATAGATATATAAGTCTTCTAAATAAACAAATAAATGCTTGCTGGGGTTGTCATGGAATTTTAATTATATTTAATTGACAAATTCTATTTTTATAGCAATATTAATATCTTCTGTCATCCTGATAACATCATGGACATATATATGTAGTTTTCTTGTCAATAATACCTAAATACCTACTCTTTTTTTAAGATTGTTTTTTTTATTTATAATTTAGACTGTTGCCTATAATTTCCTGATCCAAATTTTAAAACAAGTTCAAACCTGTTTAGCCTTTTGAAGTCAGCCAAGATTGACGAGACAACTATACTAACTGTTTATTCATATAATTCCATCGTTATGTCACAATTTTCAATGGCACTGCTATGGATGTTGGATAACCTGTGACTGAAAAAAAATGTGGTGGGTTTGGATTTTTGGAGGTTGCTGTTGTTTGAGTCAGTTATTCAGGTTTGTACCTGGCACAAACCTAGTTTATATAAGTGGCCAATATTATTTGTCTAGCATTCCTATTAAGTTTTTTTCATGGCTTAGGTGTTAGCGTAAGTCATCAGTTGAAGTACAGAATGACTGGCCTTGTTCTTTATGTCACACCAATTTCTGTGAGTGGAAATCAATCAAATGTTGTGCCTTTTACAAGCCACTTCAACCTATGTGTCCTCTATTTTCGCTTTAAGCTGCAGACAAAATTAAAAGTTTAAATCATACCTCATTTAATTTGTGGGCAGATGTAAATGACTAGAATAATTAGCTACATTTTAAAAAGAGAGAGATTATTATAGTATCTTGGAAAGAATGTATTCATTTTTTTTAGTTGTTCAAAGCTACCATCTGTATTAAAGACATGATAGAAAGTATACTTGTAAAGCAAATAAAATACAGCCTCCTTTATATTACCAGCTTCTACAGCAGAATCAAAATTATTTTCCAGCTAAAGAAAGCTTATATTAAAAAAAAAAACTGGAAAAATGTTTTTTAAATAGCTAGAAACAGAATATTTTCATTTCATCATACAACAAGCAGTTTGAAGGATTACTCTTAAGACATTCAAATAAATTTCAGTTTGTGTTTTCAGCTTTGATCTGGATCAATTGTTTTTAAAATGATAGCTGAACAGCAGAAAGCAATAGTTGTCTTAGTTTGGAAGGAAAGCTGAAAATCCAGTCCTCCCTACCTGTATTTGCTTATACATACTATACTGGATTTTAAAATGCTAGTTCTCCAACTGATAGGCACTGGGAGATAGACCTGGCACCATTTGTATATATGTCTCAAAACAACCACTGAAAATTGAGAGAAAACCTATTTCAGCAAAATTATGGGTCTGCAACATAGTGCTATCATTCTTTCTTTTTTATGATGTTACAAGAAACAAAATGGAGACCAACACACACACACACACACACAAACACAC
>JAEANM010022369.1:0-11621 GCA_017656035.1 Myanophis thanlyinensis
TATTAAGATAAATAAAATGATAAATTAAAATATAATTATATGAGAAGACTATGAAAGAATGGCACAATTTTTTTTTGTTAACCAACTGATACACAGTAATCATTGAATTGGATGATATATATAGATACTATATATTTTAGATGTACGTTTTTTATGTTATGTATGTTTTTTCTTGTATGTGTTTTAAAATAAAAAATTATTTTAAAAAACAAACAAACAATATAAATGTAAATGTTAGTTGTTACTAGCGGATAGAAGTCAGTCTATTAAGAGATATTTACTTTAATTGTAGGTAAAGCTAAGAGAAATTGATTCTTCTCTTCAACTTTCCTTACATGTTCTGTGCATTTATATTCCTTGGCTGACAAGAAGACCAAAAGCTATTCTGATTTGAAATCTTAGTGAAAAAAAAAATGGTCTGAAACCACAAAAAAGCAGAACTAAATACTATGAAGAGTTCAGCTAGTGGGCAAAGTTTCCTTTTTTGAGTTTTCACATTTCAACCTTCTCTCAGGATATTTCCTAATGCACTCATTTATAATCCAAATGATATTTCCTACCAGATGGTTTTACCTAAGCTGTGTTTTTCATACCTGTAAGGTCAGGAAAGTCAATCATCTAGGAATAAAATGCTCCAAGAATTTTGAATGACTATTAGTTGGCTCACTATAGAATAGCAAAATGCTCAAGAAAGGGTCTTTTATGTCAACTTCCTGAATGTATGGTCTTCACATTCCATCATTTGTATCCTTTGTAGCCCAAGCAATAGGTCTAGCTGAGACTGTGGTTCATTGACAATGGTTCAGTCTGGGCATTTTATCTCAATATTAAATCAAAGTAATGTAACTCTCAACATAACACCTGTTCAAAGGAAGGGATCAAGGAACATTGAACTATACTGTATTTAATTTTTTCCTGCTCAGATTCTCAGCAGCTTCACAGTTTCAAGAAGGAACCCTCAAATCACTTTCCTGCATTAACTGTTAATCTATTCACCCACAACCTCTCAGGTAAATGTTCCCATATGTATTACAGGTTGGAAAGGAAAAGGCAGCTTTCAAAGGAAAGAAAGCAAGAGATGCATCATGAATGGCCCTTACTTTGATGAGGTAGTATATTTGATTTGGGGTTCATTGCATTTTCATTTGAATGATTTCCTAAAATCCTATTGCTATCAATTCACTTGTCTCTAGTTCCTACTGTTTCCCATCATGCAATATTGGATTTTGAAAAACATTATTATGCCCAAATGATTCTTGAATTTGCAAAATATGAGAGTAAATTCTCACATGATAAAGAAGCTGGAAATTGCTGTGTAAATATTGCCCCAGTGACTCACATTCCTAGAAGTGACAGACTCCAGCAAAAGAATAGGAGAAAGTTGGACATTTATTGCTTTGAATATATATCATTTGGAAAGAAAAGTTATTGTTCAGAATTCTCATGCTGTCATTTAATCTTTTTCTTAATAAATCTAATTAATCAGAGCTCAGAGAGACTTGTTCCTTGGTTGTTCATTTCTAGTAAAGTTTATAGCTGCAGAGTTTTGACACAAAGATCTTGCTTTGGGATTTTAAATAACATTTGTTTAAAAAAAACCTTCACATATCGAATTTTTGAATGCTGCTTTTCTTCAGTATGCTCCACAAAAACAGTATTTTGAAAATGAAATTATTTACATCTTTTATGCAATATATGAAACTTCCTACCTTCCTTTCTTCCTGTCTCAAAGTATTGAACAGCAAAAGTTAATGGATAATTATACTGGCTCATGGATATTTAGTCCAGTTCATAATGATGCCAAGTCATTTAGTAACGAAGTACTTAGTAAAGACTGAATTCCCTGATAATGAATTGATTCATCAGGCTAGACCTGATTTTGATTTTGATTTAGCAAGAGTAATCTGTGACTTTGCTCCTACCTTTTATGAGGGAAGATGGGCTAGATCTAGCAAAATTCTAAAGAACAGGAGCAACTATTATATTTATTTATTTATGAGAAATGTGTCTGGAAAATAATGCACATTTATAAAACTGCTTACAAAACCATCATTCTTCAAAGAAAATTATGTTGAAAAACCAGAGTAGTTCCCCAACAAAATAGACAGGTTTTATATTGGTATCACTGCCTTCATTCCCCTTAAATGCTTAACAATTCAGAAATATTCCTGAAATAGAGCTCTATAGGTTAACCACACTTAAGAACCTCTTAATGAAATGTTTGAAAAATGAGACAGATTCAAGTTAAGGATCAGTTTGCAACCAAAATTGTTGATAGCCTTTCTGCTTTTACATGTACAGTAAATCCTTAACCATGCAGCTTGTGATAAGTGGATATTGTTAATGATGGCAACAGAATTTTTTTAAAAAATCCATTCAGAAGTATCCAAGGTCTATAGCAGTGTTTCTCAATCTTGGCAATTTTAGGATGGGTGAACTTCAACTCTCAGAATTTCCCAGCCCCTAGAATGCCAAATGTTAAAGCTGTCAAGATTAAGAAATGCTAATCTTCACCATAAGAAAGTCCTCATGTAATGCTATGTCTGTGTGAGTGAAAATACTCTATTTGAAGTAGATTTGAACATTTACAATGATACCCATATTGCCATTAGTTTAATACAAATTAAGTGTCTGAAAAGTTATGACAATGAGAACTCTATAAACTAAAGTGTGTGTTAGCATTGCTTGTTCATATATTGTGCTGTTCAGTTGTGGAAATATAATATTCCCCCAATGGCCCTCAGCAAACCAAGTAGGGAAACAAAGTGGGACTCATAAAATACAAGTTTCTCATTATGTTTTTGGTTGTTAAAAATTTTGAGCAAGTTCAAAAAGAAAAAGAAGAGCCTTAGGCATAGACAATGTTATGGCAGTCTCTTACATAACGCAGAAACAAAACAATAAATCAGAAAAATAAACTCTTCAACTAATTCCAGAAAAAAGTTGAACCCATAATTCTGTGCATAAGCAAACTATAAGTTCTACTATAATCAAAGGCACCTTATGCTTGCTTGTACTTACCTATAGTATGGTGCCGTGAACTGTGGGGAGGAAGGAAAGCAAAGGGGAAAATGAAAGTAAGTTTTGCATCTCTTCAAGAAGCTGTTTCAAGATCATCCCACTTATTAACTACATACCTTCCTGTATATGGACTGACCATTATTAAAACATCCTGCCTGAACTTGACTGGTCAGACAGAATGGGTGATGGGAGGTAGCTAAGGGATGGGAAGATTAAATTTAGGACTTTGGGCATACGATTCTCAGTACTGGCTCTGCACTCAGTAAAACTGTGCCTTTCTCAACAAGTGGAGCCAAAGATAATTTCTATTTAGAAGTTGAAGTGGTGGCAGGTCTGACATTACATATCAGTATCATACCACTGCACTTGCAGGTAAGAAAACAACTATAGCTACCCAAACACCTGTTTAATGTATTCTTTTAGTCTGTGTTCACTTTTCCAAGTAGTTCTGTGTATACTTGCAGTTATTTGAATTACATTAAAGTACCATGGAGCGGTGAGAACTGTAAAAAATCAAAATTAAAGCAATGTCAACAGAATCAATCAATAAATTAAATGCATCTCAGCCTTTATCTTCCAATACAGTCCAAATTCTGAGTTCACAGACCAAATTGTATGTATTAACAGTTTAATCCAGAATTACGTACAAGGAACTCTCAGTGCAGCTGAAGTCTGAGTAGCAGTTTTATTTATTTATTTATTTCATTTATATGCTACATGAGATAATACAATATGATTAAATTTAAGTAATGTACAATATGTGATTGCATTATTGAAGTAGAATTAAATTTTTGAGAAATATGAGGCCATTACATAATTCCATTATTTCCCTTCTTTTTGTGTGTGTGTAATCTACTGTAATTTTGATTGTTCCATAAATCTCCCCCTTAGTCTGTAGCAATGGAAAATGTCATTGTATTTTACAGAAAGTTTTTGTCAGTCTGACTATATGCAGACTTCTTGAAATATCAAAATAATCTATGGTGAATGACTGGTTATTGTTCCCAGTATTTATCTCTAATATCTTAGCATACCACATTCTATAACTAAATTTGAAATTCATCTATTACTGCTATTAAGCAACATTTTGCTTTCTCATAAACAGATTAATTTCAAATTTCCTTTTAACTATTGAACCTCCCAAGAAATTATTTGTTAATCCCCTTCATACACAGAGTGAGAGGCATTATCCTACTGGTTCAAGGAAGAAATGTAAATCTTCTTTCCTTCAAATGCTGGTCAGGCCATTATCTCTCTGCTACCTGATCAACACTTTGTTTTCAACCAAAATTGATCAAAAAGATCTCTGCAGTCCTTCTGGTGCATTCATTTGGAACATGCACTGGAGTTGCCAGTGGTGCAGAATTACAAAAAACAAATGACAAAACTTAAATTAGCTTTTAAGCAGAAGATTGGTAAAGGACTTTCTTGCCTTATAATCAAGCTGACAAGATGACAAATTTTGATACATGTGTATTGAATGTGTTGTGCCGCTTAGAGCTTCAAAATTCTAAATACACAACTTACATTTGTGTCAGACTTTTAACAGCACACAATATTGAAACATTAAACTTGCAAGATAAGTTAAACTAAGTTTACAAAATATTCAACGTCAAACAATGTTTCCTAGCTATTTAAATTTCAGACCCAAGCTTCCTTGGTTAAAATCAGATATTTTTAGACAGACTTGTTATATAGAACAAACTTTATTTCCTTAGGACATGAAAGAGTTTAAGATGGAATGACTAGCTTGTTATACTGGGTCATTTTCAGGTCATAGGTTTCCGTGTGAGATTCATACAATACTTTTATTCACATTTAGTCTCAAAATAAATTACCATTCTACAGGTTTCTTTACACATGTTTAAGGAAGGCATGAAAGATAGGTCAAGTGTTTGTCTTTCCCTATTTATTTCACCTTAATTAACCCTTAACCATATTAACAAACCATATATTAAAATAAATGTATAGAAAAATAACTGCTCGTGGAAATCCAAATGATACGTATTATGCTACAATAGTGCTAATGGTTTAATCAAACTATTAATCAGAACAATGTTTTTTTCCTAAACCCAGAATTCTCTGTCTCTGTCTCTGTCTCTGTCTCTGTCTCTATGTGTGTGCATGTGTGTGCGAGAGATTTTTTTTTATTTTACACAATCAAACCCTTTGATCTTCTTTAATGCAGTGGGATATTTGCTTTATTGTCTGGGAAGTGATTTTAGTTCTGAAAATAACCAACTCTTGAAAGATGAGTACTCTCAAAAATGAAGATGGGAAGAAAAAGGTTTTCTCACTCCCATTGATCAAAATGACGCAGTTTCCTGCAGGTTATGGGCAATAAAAAATGGTTTGAAGAATGCTGTGAAATATATTAATGTGGTGCCGTGCAAGTGTGCTACATTGTATTAAGATAGCACCACATAGCATGAATTTTATTTCTTTGCAAAAGTGATTACCTAAATGTAGTAAGATTTCTGAAAAATAATTAATATTATAGAAATCAGAAAGGGCCACAAAGGAGACTCATCTCTGATAAATATTGGGGCTGTTTAGTAGACCATGTGTTTATTTTTAATCATAGACCTTCCACATTGAAATTGAATAAAGGATACAATGATTTAACATTTAATTAAGGATATTGAATTTTTCCAAGAAAAATGAAAAGTTATCCTGTTATAATACTGATTTACAGAATTAGTTCCAAGGTGATAAATGTAACTTAATATATCAATGCATATTTTTCTTATGTATGAACTGATTATATGAAACAAATTGAATAAAACATAGGGCCACATTGTTATCAGAGACTACTTCATAGTTGTTACCAATACTGGTCCAGCTTTTTTTTTTTTAAAAAGAAGCTTGTAATTAACCTGGAAATCCATTACCACAGGTTGGTAATTAAATGAAGTGCTATAAAGACGGATTGGATAACTTTATAGAGTTAAGGATCAGTCTTAATGTCTTATCTAGATTAGGAGCAGAAAGTCTCCAAATACTAATTATAGAAGAATGTGCATTCTTTGTGTATCTCATTGTGCATTCATCCTCAAACAGGGATGTTTAATCTTGGCAACTTCAAGACCTGCAGGCTTCAACTCTCAGAATTCTCCAGCTAGCATAGATGGTGGGGGAATTGTTGGAGTTGAGGTCCACAGGTCTTAAAATTGCCAGGTTCAGACACCTCTGTCTTAGAGGCATCTGGTTGGCATTTGAATTTGTTTAATGTCATGCTTCAATGGCTCTTGGCCTAATGAAACAGAACTAAATCTATCAAATGTAAATAGCAATACAACTAATTCACTGGTCAGGAGAAACTATACCTGCTACAAATACCAGGCAATGGTCTTTCTACTAGCAACAGGGAACCATGGGCACTACGTTGCAGAGAATGCACAGAGGAATTCAACTACCATCATCAAATTTCTCAAGACAAAATATTGTCATCATATACCTGTACACTCAAACTATTCAAAGGCATTGACAAGTGCTCCTGTATAAGGAAAATGGACAGTTAAGAAGTTTGAAATATAAAGCCACTAGCATGCCTTGTTTATTTGCCCAGTTTTTCCAACTTTGCACTATTAGAACTTGTTCAAGAACTTGGCCCTTCAAGTCTCAAAATCTGTCTGTAATGCCACCCTAAGGCTAGAGACAGATGTCATGAAAGGGGAGAATAAAGTATGAGTAATCATACTCAACTATTGGCTCAAGGTATCCTTTCTTTCCCTTGGCCTCATCTTATTAATAATGAATTTGAATTCACATGGAAAAAGAAAGTGACAACTAAAATCCTTGGCCTTTGCAAGCCTTCTGCTCAACATGGGATATGTTCAGGCCAAAGCTGTTGTTCAACAATGTATGATGGACACAGAGTTAGACCTAGCCAAATCATCAACCTTTATTACCAGTGAATCCAACAAATACTGTATCTGTGGACACACAGAAACAACATGTCTCTCTCCAGTGCTTACATTATGGAGCCATTTGTACTAGCCTTATACCATTGCTTCATAAACACCCAGAGTGCAGAGGTCACTTCTATTCTTTCCCACTGCTTACAGCATTAATAGTCTACAGTATAATATTCTGCACAGCAGCACTTGAAATCTGTCAGATTTGTGTCTTAAGCCCACCTTCATGAGCATTTAATCTGTTAGTTAAGAGGGGTTTGTATTCTGATAGATTTATTTAGCCACATATTAATTTTTATGTTCCTCTGTTTTTAATGTTTTTTCTCTATAGATTTTTAGACTTTTCATAAACTTACCAAGCTTTCATTTTTATACCTTTTAGCTTTTTAAAAAATTATTGGCTGTGTTTTGTTCTCCTTATGCTGGTCTCTGACTGTAATAAAGATTTAATTTCTCACTGGCCATTTTTTTTTAAATATGAGCAGCTTAATGATGATACCCAGGCCATCACTCTTACTGCATGTTTCAATGTCATCCTACATACTTGTTTTTGCAGTCCAGAAAAGAACAAAACAAGTTATGCAAATCACAATATATTTGGTGGAGAACTCTGCATTTCTTTTTAGGATCATATTTTATATTGGTATATTATACTGTATTGCCTTGAGGTTGACTTATAATCCTTTCCTCTTCTCTTTCCTTATTATTGCAAATAATGTACAGTATAATCAGCTCATTTGCTGCCTGCATATTCCATATTATCTTTAAAGAGAGAGCTTGAATTCTGCACTTGGCTCAATAAGACCAATATCCCAATCTTCAGTCACAAAGCTCAATTACATAAAAAAGAGTAATCATAATCTCCCTGACTAACCTGCCTCAAAGGGGTTTTGTGAAAATAAAGTGAGAACATGAACCAAAAGGGAGCATGCCTGATGCTCTGGGACCATTGGAATTCAATGCATTAATGCCATGTTTTATTAATGGAACTAATAACGTAAGATTCAATTCCTGCTGGAAGTAGTTTTGAACAATTGCACATCAACACAAGACTGCATTTAATTATGCAATTTTCCCAATTGTTCACACTTGAAGAACTAATATTTTATGTTTGAAAATAGAAAAGAAGCTAGATATTATATTCCACCTGCATTCTAAATACATAACCCAATACTCAAGAGTCATTTTACCTAAGAAGGATTTGCATCCTGAAGAATACATTAGGCTCCTGATTAGTCTTTCCCAACCTGAAGTTCTCCAGAGGTCTCATAATTATCAAACAGAAGTCTTCATGTTGAGGAAGATTTTTACACCAACACAATTTTGAAAATCAAACTTCCTACAATCATTTTTAAAGGCCTCAGAAAATACTATTTTTATTTTATTTTATTATTCAAAATAAAGTTATAAATTAGCTGAATGCCACAGCACAGCAAGAAAAATTGTTTGCCCATAAATTCAGAAATATGTATTACTCCTCATTAGTATGGCATATTTGCTAGTTCCTGCAAGAAAATAACCATACTTTAACAAAACAAGCAAACAAAAACAATCTGACAGTAAAATAATTTAGGATGTTGATATGTTGGAAAACTAAACCTTTACCCCCAATTAAAAACATAACACTCCTATTAAAGAAAAATTCCCTTTAACTGAAGCTATCTGGCCTAGCAACCTATTTCTCATAGTTATAAGTTAATAAACATCTTTGGAATTTCATCTCAATGGTGGCAACTGTATTTCCCCACAGAAATCTTGTAAGCATTGCAGACTTATGACATTTTAAGATTCCTCAGAATATTACTAACCATGGGCTGGTTCTAGAGATCTATCAGATAATGTACTACAAGCAGCTGTAGGACTTCCACGGCTCATTGTTGATCCTTAGCAGTTCATATTAAAAGCAACTGTTATTTATACATTTATAACCATTGAAAGAGGATGTCCTGGGATTCCATCCTGTACAAGGCATATACCATAGGTGTACAACTCAATCACATCACGTGACTTATCGTGACGTATTGTGACTTTTTTTCTTTTGCAGAGGCAGAGTGGGCTTGACCTGTGTGTGATGCATCTGGCCTCCCAATTTGACAGGCATGCACCATCATATACAGAATAGAATAGAATAGAATAGAATAGAATAGAATAGAATACAGGTGGAAGGGACCTTGGAGGTCGTCTAGTCCAACCTGCTACTTAGGCAGAAAACCCTACACCACTTCAGACAAATGGTTATCCAGTCTCTTCTTAAAAACTTCCAGTGTTGGAGCATGTACACGAAATGAGCAGAAGTTGGAAGAGATGAAGAGACAACATCAAAGACACACTATAGTGATGATTGAGGCCATCAGAAGCACAAAATCAGAGCTTTGTATGTCCCTTGACACCCAAAGTGATAAAAAAGGAAGTAAAGAAGAAGAACCATTAAAAGCCTGCATAAATTTGCTTAATCCATTTTTTAAAAATCATATAAGCTGGTGAGTATTCTTTCATTTTGCATTAAGATCATCAAGGATTAATTAATCATGCTAGAAACAGTCCTCTTTTCTGTTTTTGCCACTTGGTTTTATTGGTTTTTCTTGGGTTCTAGTGTTTTGCCTTTGCTAACAATGAAGATTGTGGTATTCTATACAATGATATTCTAGACCTGGAAAAGGTATCAAAATGTTGAACAGTTTTATCATTGACCACGATCAACTTCACTTTTAGAAAAGGCAATAATTAGAATAGAGAAACATACTCAAGGGTTGCCTAGGTAAGCATAATGTAAATTTTTTTTGACAGAAATAAGATTTTCTCCATTCCCCAAAGAATAGTCTGTCACCAGAAGGGTAATTCTGCACATCTACTGTGGCAAAGCTAACAATTCCTTGGGCTTCATTCATCTTCTTAACTTTCACCTCTTTAATATGACTGGCCAAATTAACTCTTTTTCTGTCAGTTGTATTTGGCTTGTTAATATAACTGGAATTAAATTCAGCTGTCATCCCTCTGAATAAAGGACTCAAGGTTGACCAGTTTAGTAGAAATTCTTGAGTCAAGTGTTACTTTTAAATTTTGCATGGCTGTGTAAAACCTTTGTACAGAGGAATTAATGACTGTCAATCTAACATTTAAGGCAATGGCCCACATTTACAGTTCTTAAGAAAAGAGGTGAAAAAAACTATGAATTCCACCTATTCTGTAACCTTTCTTTGTAATCTCCTCTCACTTTAGCACTGGATCTTACTGTGCCACTCTGCTTCTTCTGTTATTGCTAAGTAACAAGAATAGAGTGTTCACAAACATCACCCCTTTTATAAGTGAGTCCTACCTAAAAGGCATCATGTTTTGCTAATGTATACTGGGAAGCATTTACTAAAACTAGGAATAATGGGGTTTGCTAACTCTCCAAATGCCCCAGTGATCAAGGGAACAGAACTAATTCCATAAATCAGTTGGCAATCTTCAATGTTCTTGCCAAGTCTTTCATCCCAGAAAAAGACATTTAACAGTACCATAAACACTTTTTATAATATTTATTTTAAAAATATTTTAAAGTTAAAGGGGGGACACTATATTTTTTTCAGCACAGAATTTCTATAAATGTTTTGTTGCATAGTTTGAAGCCTATCATGCTGCCCCTTTCTCATCCCTACTATTTCTTGTAAAGGAAGAGCAAACTGACTTATTTTAAATATATACTTGTGGAGGTTTTGCTGCTCCCTGAATTTATTGTCAAGCAAACATCTAATTACCCAACTAGATAATATAACTAGTGCACACTGATGATGTTGCCAAGTTGTGTAATGAAATGTCTGAATGTAAACAACTAAGCTTGGAAAACACCAGGAACTTTCAACTCTAAGCTACGTACGTTCTTTTCTAATATAAAATAGATACCTGCATGCATGCATGCTACATTGAAATTCTTGAAGATATTCAGTTAAAATATTGCAGGTATAATGTCCATTAAAAGATTTATTATCTCTGTATTTTCCATCCCATTCACTAAAATATTAAGAAGTATACTTTTTGATGCACACTATGGATGATTTTTTTAAAAAAATCAAATCTTAAAATTCAGAATGGCTCAAACTTAAATAATTTCTATTCAAACCTTGAACATTTAATTTGAATTAGTATCAATCTTCAAAGGGATAGATATTTATAGGAAGGCATTATGACCCTGACAGTTTTACTAATACTCAGTTTGGTTTGGCTATAGGAAGGCAAGTTTTATCAGCTTCTGAAAAATATCTATTCTTAATTGTGGCACTGAGAAGGGCCCAATTTTAGTATAGTCAAAAAGCAAAATATCCTAGAATAGAAAAGTTTATTTATTTATTTATTTGGTCCAGGGCACAAAGGCAGTTTTCAATGTATGTTGTAGTTCTGCCATTAATACAAAATAGAGAGACTAGTATTTTGCTTTGCACATTCTATGGTTTGGGATTCCGCGGATGAGGTGCAATTTATTAGCACAGTCGGTGGGAGGGGCAATTATGGCGGGTATAGGGGGCCATATCAGGTACGGGGAGTGCGCCCCGTTGCTTGCGTACAGTGGCGCGCTCCAACCCCCAAATTACCTCCCGTTCCCGAGTGGTGTGTGTTGTCGGTCCCAGGGCCTTAGGTTGATGCTATGCAATGCCAGGTCTATTGTCACTAAGGCCCCCCTCATTCAAGAACTAATTCAGGAGG